>PVKE010000028.1:95952-283172 GCA_004027555.1 Craseonycteris thonglongyai | reverse complement strand
AGAGAGAGAGACAGAGACAGAGACAGTTAGAGAACCGAACTGTGGGAACTCCCCAGTTCAGCACGTGGGTCCTGCCTGGGCCGGAGCCGGGATTCGATCCTCGGTCCTCATGGCCTCAAAGCGAGCGCTCAACCCGCTGAGCCGTCCCGGCTTTCCCCTCCAGTTTCTAAAGTGAGCCCAGCCACTGAAAACCTCAGGGCTCGTGTACAATAAATTAACATAATTAAAAACTAATTAGTAAAACATCACAATTAAAAGGACTTCCTGTGGCCACACCTCTCAGGTAAGAAGGAGCCACGGAGTGCTGGCAGCTGGTACCTCACACAGGCCCCAGGAAGAGGCAGGGAGGTGGGCCGTGCCCTCTGGAAGGGCACACCCCCAGGAGCACCTTGAGAAACAGCTGTGCAGCAAGCGAGGACACGCACTGTGGTCCAAGTCAGGCCCCAGCCAGCAAGGGCCGCCTCTCCTCTCCCACAGGAGGGAGGGGGGTCTTCAGCAAGTCCGCCGGGGTGATCAGTGATGCCCCAATAATATGGACTGGCCAGACATGGATCCAAGCACTGTACCAGCATGTACTCATTTAATCCTCAGGACAGCTTTCTGGGGCAGGTTCGAGCCCTCTTTCTTTTATTCCAAATAGGAAACTGAGCCACAAAGAGATGCAATAACCTGCCCAAGGTCACAGAGTGAGGAAGTGGGAGAGGCAGGACTTGAAGCCAGGCAACTTGGGCCAGCCCGCTTTACCTGAACGCAGCCGTAGGCATCTGCTTCTGTTGGACAGTGTGCTGCCCAGTCGGGGCTCCTTTAAAGGAATGCAAATTCTTCGGGAGAGATAGGGAGTACATTCTTAACCCTTCAGCGCACACTGGTTATCCTTACCCGCACCCGTTCGGGAGCCCATGTGGACCCTCAGTCCCTACTCCCACCTTACTTATTTTTCACGAGAACCATGAGGCAGCTGACTCTCCGGGGACTCATCTTCGATGTGATGTGAGGAAGGAAAGGAGGGTGGAAGAAAGGCCCCCAGTCTCTACGTTACAGAGAGGAACGCTGAGGACCAGCAGAGTGATGGCGCAGGTCCCCTCTGCCGATCCCCACCAGAGGATGCAGGGCTGCGCTTTCCACGCTGGTCCCCACTTCCCGCCCTTTTGTCCCTCCTCTTGTGCTGCCTCTCTGATTCCTGCTCTCCTTCAGCAAAAGTGAGGCAAGGCCTGGGGTTGGCGTGGAAACCTGAAACAGGACCGTGGGGGGCACATCCCTGCTGACCGGAAGGCCCAGAGACTTCCAGAAGGTCCCCATGGATGCCCAGGGCCCAGGAGCCACCAAAAGACCAAGGTCATGTGTTCCTGGGACTGGGGCACTGAGCAAAGAAGCCCAGAAGCCGCTCTCTCACCAGCCCTGGCATTTATCTTAGTTGCAGAGGTAACACAGTCCGTCCTGGGGCCCTGGGTTCCTCTGCGTCCTACCTCCGATTCTTTCTCCCTCTGTGAGTTTGCTTCACTGGCCAGGCCTGCTGTGGACTCCAGACAGGACAGAGGAGCCCTTCAATCGTCTGCTCTGGGTGGCAGGGGGCTGCTACTGTGAACTGAGAGAAGGCAAGAACTGTTCTCTTCCTTTCCCACCTCAATGATCATTCTTTATATCACTAAACCTTCCCGAATATTCAAGGACAGAGACTCCTTAGACGTGAGGAGGATACTAGAAAAAGGTTTCTGAGTCGGCTTTCGCAGCCCCATCTTGCACACTCCGCCGGCCTCCACAGAGCAGCCCCTCTAGGAGCCTCGAGCTTCTCCCCATCACTCAGAAACCCACAGCCCGTTTTCCACTCCAGCCCGGGCAACTCCACTCACAGCTTCAACCTCCCTCTGCTCTTCCTGCAGGGCCCACCCTGCCCTGCAGGGCCTGCTCTCTCATCCAGAAAGCCTTCCCTGGGTGTCTCTAGCCAGAGAAGCTCCACCTCCTCCAGGGTCCCCTGACGGACATCGCCAGGAACTTTCGTTTGGTTGGGTCGTGCCTGTGGGGTTACTTGGCTCTCTGAGTCAGTCTCTTTGCCCCAATAATGTGTGCGCTCTCTCCAGAGAGCAAGTGAGTCGCCTCCTCTCCAGCCTACCCTCACTGCCCTCTGCGGGTCTGGGCGGAGCAGTCATTCTATAGGGACCATAGAGACGTTTCAGCACAGGTCTGGTCTCTGTTAGGGGAGCCCCATGCAGATCGTGCTGTTTTCAGCTCGTTCTCAACATAACCTTGGAGAACCAGTGACTCCTTGTCCTCCTAGCCCTAAGGTCAGGCTATCTTCCAGCTCTGTGGCTATTCACTACCTTCTGCACCCTACCTTCACCATGAACCTCGCCCTTCAAGGCTGCTGCCCTGTCGCAGAGAATCATATAAACCTTGAGTTTGGGTGTTTTGTTTTTAGAATGCAGAACTCCTCAGAACTGGAAGGCCTTTAACCATCTGTTGCCATGGGCTGTTTTGGAGCTTCTCACTTGGTATGACTTCAGTCTAACTAAACAGTGGCTTCTTCCCAGGCCTGTCCTTTGCTGCTTCACGTGGGAGGTGGGGAGGGATGGATGAACGCAAGAATGATGAAGATGAGGCCAGCAATGCAGCCTTGGGAGGCTGAACTGTGATGTGTCCTACACTGCTTATTCTCCTCCGAAGCTCGGAATTCCTTCTGGCAGTCTGCCTGGGGCCTTGCAGCTCCCCTTCCTGGGAGCCCATGTGAATGAACAGCATTGACTCCTCCTCCCCCCCCCCCCCCCCCCCCCCCAAGGCAGATTAGCCTTTGGTGTCTAGAAACTCCATTCTGAGGACCTGTGTGCCCATGCTTGTCAAGAGGGGCTGCAGAGGAGGAGGAGGACCTGATTACTGGGTTCCTACCCTCTACCAGCTCACAATCTAAGGGGAGCAAATTCATAGGCAGGAGAGCCAGAGCAGGTGAGGATGTGTGGCCACACCAGGACCATAGGATGTGGCTCAGTGGGTGCCAGGAGGAGAGTGATGGTGGCTCAGCTGGAGGGAAACTGAGTGCAAAGAGCGCTTCCTGGCTGCTTCAGGGGGAGAAGAAGAGGGAAGTGAGGAGCAGGAGGCAATGGCGAGGCCGGCATACTGAGCCAAACTCCACACCACACAGGGCTTCCTGACACCACTAAACCTGAACCAGCCCCAAACCGTAAACCCCAAGCACAGAGAGGAAATGAGAAGCAATTGTTTCTAGCACTTATTTCCATTTGTAAGCCTTCTTGTTCTCAGTGGATTGAATAATTGTGGCCATGAAGTGGCACTTGGGGGAAAAAAAAAAGTTTTAAATCTGTTTAAATGTCACAGTAATGCTTGGCCCCCATCGTTCCTAATATATGTATTTCTCTTTGATGATGTAAGGTTAAAAAAAAAAAATAGCTCAAGTCTTTCTAGAATACCAAGGGCAAGAACCCAAGAGAGCCAACGTAACTGTGTTCCTTACAATTTTCCCAGGGATCCAGAGTCTTCACTGCATTCGAGTCACCTGTGTATATTATTTTATCCCCGACACTCTGCTGAGACAGAGAGGTGGGAGCCTAAGAGATCCAGCTCTGTGCCTTTAAGAGATCAATGCCTTGGCAGAAGCTGCTTCTGCTGCTGTTTACACAGGGTAGCTCAGTGTTATGGGGCCCCATGTCCGGTGTCTGGGTTGCTTCTGTCCCAGTGAGCTCCGGGGAGGTGGGGCATTTCACCAAACACCTACCAGCAAGCTGAGAGGTGAGGAATGTGTTACCCTCTAAGGGGAGAGAGCCCAAATCCAAAATAAGCCATTCTCAGGTGGGAGAGATGGGAGGGTGAGAAACATTCGCCTAAGGAAGGAGCTCTCCACAGCTTTGTGCCCTTATGTGGAAAGACACAGGAGGGGGCCATGGCTCAGGGGGCAGAGGCGTAGTCCTGGAGGGAATCCGTGTTACACCATATGGAGTTTTCACAGGCATCTAAAATAACCAGATGCCCTCTTTCATTAACTCCCACCCACTCCTGCCCACTGACTGTTTTTATTTATGTATTGGCTATTATTATGAATAATAATATGAATAATGAAACACCCATGAATAATTGACTTGAAAGGGGGCCTGAGGTGTTGGCAGGAAGAGTGGAGGGTGAACCTCAACCACCCTCCCCTGCCCCACTCATTCTTCACTTTCCCCTCTTTCTTGCTTCATTTTGAGCGGGTGAGGGGCAGGGAGAGAAAGAGGGGAATTATTCTCCTAATGTCCCCTGTTATGGCAGAAAATATATTCCACTTCTACTCTGAGATCCTGGGGGTTAGCACCAGTGCCACAAAATGATGTTGGAGGAGATATTTTGGACAAAGTTATTGGTTTCTGCTCAGGTGTCCTGAGGGAAAGGGGAGGAAAAGGTCTCAGCCTGGTGGGTGTACACACACACGTAGTGTGGATACAGTCTATGTACACATCCACACTACATCCACACAAGCACCCACAGTACTGACAGCACATATACACAAATTTCCAAGCTACCCACTCAGACCCTCCATGTGCCCACTAGGGACATGCGCCTCATTACAGCACTTCACAGGCACATCAAGCACACAGCCACATGGCAGAGTCTCTCCTTGTGAGTTTCTGTTTGAGTCCATCAACTTGGGTGATTCTTAGGCCATTATAATGTAACAGATCACATAAGCCCGGGAACCAAGTTATGGATTAACTATACTTACACAGGATTCCATCAAGCTAAGGCAGGAGAATCTTAAAATTAAAGGATGAAGTTCCACCATTCTGAGAATTGTACTTGCTGTGTGGTTTGGGCCCAGGATCCTCCGGGAAAGGTGTCCCAGGTGGGCCCTGGGCCTGGGGCTGCAAACCTCAGGGCCTCCCCGGGCCTCCTCCCAGCACTGGAGAGCTCCGCGTTGTGGTTGTACCAAACGGGCTAGGTCTCCCTTTGCAGGCAGACGGGGTTTCATTTCTTTAAATAAAATGTTAAACATATCATCTAGTAACGTCATGTAATCTGAGGAAAATTCAAGAGAAACCCCTAACACCCAAAAAGGGGGTGGGGTGGGGGTGGGGGCAGACCAGGGTCGGGACCAGCAGCTAGGCTCGGCAACCCGCGGGGGAGCGGCGCGTTATTTTAATTTGCCGGGGTCTGAAGCCAAGAAGCGGCTGCTTGGGAAAAGCAACTGTGGTGGAGGATGGGGTGCAGGTAAATATCGTTAAAAGGAAAATCTGCTCTCCCACCCCAAGTTCACCACCAGCATTCGCCCCCAGAGGCGGGGCTGCTGGGGCCCGGCTCCCGCGCCAGCCACTCCCTTTCCCGCGCAGCCGATGTTCTGGCCCCGTGGGCCTGGCGGGGAACCCAGCTGAGCCCAGGCTGGGCGGCCGGACGCTGGGCTCTCGCCCGCAGACGCGACTCCCACCCCCGCGCTCCGGGGCGGGAGGTGCCGCCAACGCAGCCGGTGGGGGCAGCGCGCCGCGCGCCAGTCTGGGTCCGGCCGCAGCTCGGAAAGAGATTGGGGGCTTGCTTTCTTTAATGGTAGGTTAAGAAATAAGAGACATCAATTCAATTTGAACCCGTAAAACAGACGAGGGCAAAAACAAACCGGTCTCTCGCCCTGCACTGGCCACCGGGCCCATGGCCTGCTACCTTCCCCGGCGGGCGGGCGGGCCGAGGAGCCCGGCTCCTACCTTCCTCCCGCCAGCCGCCTGCGGGACAAGCCGCCGCTCTTGAGGGCGGGGGAGGCCGTCCGGGACGGAAACACCCGCCTCCAGCCTTCTCAGGCGGGCTGGGACGAGGGTCGGGCCCCTAGTCACTGCGCCGCGTCCCCCCAGCCCCGTCCTCCCGGGGGGCGCGGGAGGGCGAAGGTTTGGGGCTGCTCTGGCAGGTTGGGAATGCGAGGAGGAAAAAAGCAGAGACGGAGGGACGGCGCGCGCGCGAAAGAGAGCTCTTGTCTATAGATTTACCCACATAATATATATTTATGTCGCTTTTTTCCTCTCGACACTGATCAATGCGCACTCAAATCGCTGGGCACGCTCTCCCCCAGCCGGTTCGCTTTTTCTTGTCTAAATAAATAAATAAAGGCAACCAGATGGGAGAGAAAAGCGCCCATTCCACAGCCGCCTTCGCCGCCGCCCCGCCCGCCATCCCTGCCTTTGCTTCAACCGCCTGGCGCCCTACTAGAGCGCATCTCGGTGGATTATGCGCCCCTGCATACCCCCAGGAAAATGAAAACCTATGTTTTGAAAAGGTAAAAAAAAAAAGCGGCACCTGCTGCTATAACAAAAAGAACCCCCAGAAGGCAGAGGAGGCCAGCAGCCCGATGCCTAACAGGGACCCGCTCCCCGCGGCCGCCGCGCCGGAATCTCAGCGCCTCCCGAAGAGCCATGCGCCTGGCGCTATTTATAGCCGGGGGCCGTCTCGGACTGTACCACCGACGCTCGCCGGGGCCGCCGACGGGGGAGGCGCGCGGGGCCGGCGCCGCCCCACGCCGTCCTGCTCCCGGCCGCCGCCCGCCGCCGCGCGGGAGCCCCCCCTCTCCCGTGCCCTCTCCGGTCCCCGCGCCCCCCTCCCTCGCGCGCGCACCCTCGCCGCCCCCACCCCTGGTCTGACTGGAAACTTGAACCGGTCCAGCCTGTTTAAACGGAAAGGACAGAGATCCTGTCTGTTCCATGTAAAAAAAAAAAAAAAAAAAAAAGAAAGAAAGAAAGAAAAAAGAAAAGAAGGAAAGAAAGAAAGAAAAAATCAGATCAGACCGAAAGAGAGAGAGGAAGAGAGAGAGAGAAGAGAAGGGAGGAGAGGGAGGGGGGAGAGGAGAGAGAGCGCGAGCGCGAGCGAGCGAGAGAAGAGAGAAAGAGCAGAGAGCGAGAGGAGAGCGAGATACAGAGAAACCAGGGTGCGAGAACCCGAGTGTGTGTATGCGTGTGCGTGTGTGAGCGCGAGCGAGCTTGAGAGGGAGAGGATCGAGAGAGTGCGAGCGAGAAAGAATAAAAGGAAAGAAGATTTTCTCTATGTATATAAAGATGGCCACGTTAGCAAACGGACAGCCTGACAACGCGAGCCTCAGTACCAACGGGCTCGGCAGCAGCCCGGGCAGCGCCGGGCACATGAACGGATTAAGCCACAGCCCGGGGAACCCGTCGACCATTCCCATGAAGGACCACGATGCCATCAAGCTGTTCATTGGGCAGATCCCCCGCAATCTGGATGAGAAGGACCTCAAGCCCCTCTTCGAGGAGTTCGGCAAGATCTACGAGCTTACGGTTCTGAAGGACAGGTTCACAGGCATGCACAAAGGTGAGTAAACCTTTCCCTCCCAACTTTGCTGGGGAGAAGGAGCGGGTGGGAGGACCGGCCGGCCGGCGACGGACTAGCGAGAGACGGCGCGAGAGGGAGCCTCGGGCGGACGCCGAGGAGGGAGGCGCTCAGGCAGCGGAGACCAGGACTGGGGTGCGTGGGGAGCTGTTCGCTGGGGCAAGACTGGGTTTGGGGCGAGCAGCTGATAGAAGCAGCGCCGTGGGGGAAAGCGGTGGGAGCAGAAGATGAAGAGAGAGACAGAGGATCGAGAGGAAACGGGGCTTGAATTTTTGGGTACAGCGACTTGAATGATTGGGACGGGGACGTCTGCACCGGCCGAGCTCGGGACGGTGAGCAGACTGGCAGGCGCTCAGCCGGCCGGGGATCGAGGGTGCTGTCCATCGCCGCGGTGCTGAATAGACTGAAAGGAGGTGGTCTTCTCTGCTCCCGGCCAGAGTAGCAGGAGCGCAGCCGTCTAAAGACGAGAGAGGTGACAAATTCAAAGAGATGTTTTTATTTCGCTATCAATTGAACGGTAGACTCTCCATGTAGATGTGTGTACCTCAATAATCTGGTTGTGGTGGGGGAAGGGGGTTGGATGTTTGAAGGAAGGAGGGACAAAACCTAAGGCAAGAATTAGCAAGGAACCAGCCATCCCCTGGGTGGACTGGGAGTCGGGGAATCCTGAATGATCCCCTTCTCAGAAAAGTGGGGCTTTGCAGAAATAAATATGTTTGCAAGATATGCATTTTAAAGGGTGTAGCCTAAATTATCCCAAACTCACCATGCTGAGAGGTTTATAGTACATTATTTCTCTCCCCTGAAGCAATTATTGCTTGGGGGAAGGGGAGACAGAATCATCAAAGAATTAAAACCCAGCAACTTTTTAGAAGTGTTCATGAGAATTGTCTGCAGCCTGCCTGTTTTCACCTTGTTTTATTATCTTTAAGGCAGAGCCCCAAATGTGTTCGGTTGTAGAACGTGTGTGGGAGGCTGGTGGGTGACGAAATGAGCCCAGTGCTCCGCTCCCTAACAGTAATGTATAGGATGTGCAGCGGGGATTAATCGGGGCTGGAGCCGTGTGGGCAAGTTAAATGCTTTCTGAGAGCGATTGATCCTCCGGCAGGGAAGGAGCGCCGGGCTATGGAAGTTGTAAGGGATGTGTATGGACGTTCTGTTTTCAATAAACAGTAGTGTGGAGAGCCACCGGAGATGCTGTGTTAGAGCTGGTGGTTTTAAAGATGAAAACACACACACGCACATGCACACGCACATGCACACGCACACACACACCCACACACAGAGAGCAGCCTCATCCTTGGCCACAAATGGGCTCTGAACAGAGCCGATCCGCCAGCACATTAGGTGCAGAGTGCGGAGCTGTCTGGCTCTCTAAACAGCAGTGGTTTTCACTATCACAACCTCCCTCCTTCTCACAGCCCTCCCTTCATTCGAATACTAAGCAGAGCTCCAAACTCTTCATAGTTGGAGTCCCAGAGAGCAGTTTTTATTGGCTTTTGCATCTTCCAGCTTGCCTGCTGAGGAGTAAATCTTAAAGTTAATGGCATGTTGAATAGCACAAAAACACAGCAGAATGGAAATATACTGGGTTTGTTGGGTTGGCGTGAGGGTGGGGGCTGTCATAGAGAGAGAAACCAAGCTTTATCCAATATGGAGAAAATGTCTGTTCAGAAGATAAACTGGAAAGGTGGAGTGGGGAGGCAGTGTTCAAAATAATGTTTGATTTCTTTCCCCCTCCTCAAGTCTACCTTATCTTTGTAGTTTCTCCCTTTCCAATGGAGCTCCCTAGAAGCTAATCAAGGTTTGTATCACACCTTTGTCATTCTAATATGTCCCCAGGTTTAAAAATAGCAATAATTAAAATTGAGAAGTGTTATTAGGGAAATCTTTTGCCCATCTTAATGGTCCGTTCTTGTGAAAATTTAAGGTTTTCAAGTTAAAAAAAGAAAAAATCAGAACCCACTAGAGGCAAAAGACAGTTGTGAAGAGCTGAGCTTCCTATGAGATTTAGGTTGAAGCAGTTTATTTGTTTTCCTATTTCAAATGAAGATAAACTTTAGCAATATTGCTTGGTTTCTTCTCACGATCCCTCCTTACTGGTATCCTCAGTGTTTCTGATGTTATTTGGACTCCCTTGTATTGTAGCGAAGTAGAATTATCATCATTTGCATGAGGAAGGTAGAAAAGGTTATGGCATAGGCTTATCATCTGTATCATATCATATATACACACACATATCTGGCCAGGATTCCTAGGACAAGCAAAACTTCATTTGCTGAATAATTCTTCCCTTAAACTGACTCCATCCGTGGCAGGCAGGCCCGTTGGCTCCAGCACACTGGGTGCCTCGTTGTCGCAGCTCACCCTTCAGAGCATATTATTTTCCCTGTGAAACTTCCTGTCTCTCCTTCCCTCAGATTTTTATGAGCGAGGTTGGGCCACAATGTCCCTAACGGTGCCTGGAAGCCCCGGGAGAGCTGAATAAATGAAACAGTTTCTGAGGTCTGGTTTCTTCAGTCCTGGAGGAGTTCAAACTCCTCCTTCAGTGATACAGCTTGATATATTAGCTAATCCTGATAAAATAAGCCTCCGGCCACCTTCAAAAACTACTCGCTTGCCATTGGTGATTAATTACTGTTAAGTCAGAAAGCATGATGAGGCTTGAAGAATAAGGATTTCATTTGGCTTCTAGATTTTCTCTAACTCTAAACTGAAAACATGAGGCTAGGGATAAAAACATGCCTTTGTCAAGCCTGGTTTCGGGGCATATTTGTGGCTCTTTCTTGCCCGTTCTTGAATTTCTAACTTCTAATGAATCATACTGGGATAAAATTGAGAGACTTCACAGGATATTGGCCTCCAGTGTGGATGGTATATGTACGGTATGGGTGAAAAAGAAAAGGGGAAAAAAAGGAGAGAAAATAAAGAAAGAAAAGAAAAGAAAAAGAAGTAAAAATTAAATTAATGCATGAGGTTTCAGGGGGATATCCATTTGTTGGTCACCTGCCATTTCAGGTAACTAAAGCAGGAAGGAGTTCTAAGGGTTAATGGAATACCTGCCATGTGTAGAGTGAACCTTAAAAGGCAATTACTCCAGTCAAATTGGGAGTCTGTGGAGGAGGGAGTGGGTGAGTGTTGTGGAGCAAACCTAACCGTATCAGAGAAAAGCTTTTGGGCTAGGAAGGCAGCAAATAGCAGTTGTGGACTGGGGTAATTACTGTAAAGGTAAATTCACCCCCTGGAGACCAGAAAGCAATTGGGCAGGGGGAGATCTGGGTGTGAGGCAGAGAGAAAAAGAAAAAAACAAAAAACAGAACAAAACAAAAAGCCCAGAATCACAATTTGAAGAACAATACCTAAATAAGAAAACCCAGCTGAACACCAACTCTCACGGCTAACTCTGTCTTTTTTTTTTTTTTTTTTTTTTGCCCCCATTAGAAGCACTTTGGGAAAGATTGTTTTCCCATGATCCAAAGAGAAAGATATTGTACTATTGATTAACGAGGAGAGAGACAAATTCCCAGGGTAACAGCAGAAGTGAGCTAAGGACAAATTTTGTCCCTTCCTATAGAATTTTTCTTCCTTGGAGAAGGGAACAGGTCACCCACTAGTCTAGTTCTTCCCTTCTCTCACTTTTAATTTATCTCTCTTTTCTTTACAGAGGAAGTGACTTAAATGCACACACATACACAGTGGATCACACATGAACAAGCCCACAATCCATTCATAACTTTGGTCTTATCTAGCAGGGTAGGACGCGGCAAAGACTGAGTTACTAGGAGACATAAAGACTAGTGCTCTCTGGATAGCCATATTATAATGCATTATCTTTGAAGTCATTTAAGTCCAATTTAAGTGGTATTTAGTATAATATTTATGAATTAATGTAATCTAAACATAGGGCTGTCCCCAAAGGTTTAAACAGCCTTTACTACTGATGTGTGTTTGTTCCCAGAGCCTGCAATGCATTTTAATATAAACAGCCAAGTCCAGATTACAGTCCCTCTTGTTAACCAGTCAGAACACATCTGTGGCCTGAGTAACCACTCTGCATTGAGATTTTCCCTGCTGCATGGAGGAAAGTCTACTCTCCAGGCAACCCCAGGGGCTCCCAACCCACAAGCCCCACAGCTGCAGGAACTTCAGCCCCTCATACTTCCACGCCACTTTCAGAAGCAGGGTGGGGACAGCATACTAGAACCTTCTGTGGATCAAACATTGGAGAGTATATCATTTTAAAATACACTTTATCACCTGATGCACAACCTCTCGTTTCAACGGTATCTGAGTAAGAAAAATGCCCGAGGCCCCATGACTTGGGTGCATCTAGGAGGAAGAGAAAGGGCAGGGGTTGGGATTATGCTTCGGTGACTTGTGACCATCTTTATAAAATCATGTCTTGTATTCTCACGTGAGATGTCACAATTCTCAGAACACGGAGTTTACACCACTTGACTGGAGCCAAGCAGGTTCGTTGTTGTTTTTATTTTTTATTTTGTTTTGTTTTTTTTCTGAGATTAGTGAATTAAGCAAGTGAGGCTCTGTCTGAGTTCTGTTTTCAAATGAGTCTAAGAGACTGTGAAGCTGAAGTATCAGCATGGGCATCTGCTCAATTAAGATAAGCTTTTTTTTAAAAATAAAATAAAATTTTTACTTTGGAAAATAGAAGTTCATTTCTGTCCAGGGAAAGACACTTGGTAGAATGGCTGGGAACATGCCTATAGTTTTTAAAAGAAAAATATGCCTTGTGAGCAAGAGATATGGAAAATAGGATAGCTGTAATAAAAAAAAAAAAGAAAAACACTTAAAAAATATGTTTCATTAAAGAAAATGAGTAATCATTACAAAACTAAAGTAAACCAAAGCAACAACCCCCATTTAAAAAAGAAAAATCCTTCCAATTCCAAATGTTGATAACACCCCCATTTAGAAGCAAAGAAAAAAAATATCATGAAATGATCACTTTACGTAAGAAACTGGTGGTTATTTGCTGCTAGTGCATGATTTCATTTTTCTGTTAAATAGACTTCCTCACAAATAAATACACACAAATTAATGTGCACACGTGCCCATATTTGCATCCATGTGCAAGCATGACTAAGCGCATCCCACATGTATGGGAACCCAGAGCTGGCCTAGATTTCACTGCAATTCAACAGGGAGATATTAACCCCTCTTTTCTCCCCTCAGCTTTAATGGGAATTCTAGATTAGGTTGAAAGAACCCCTTGACATACTTTCACTCTCTCCACCTGCTCCAGTTGGCTGGACATTTATGGTTTCTCAAATACAAAACAAAACAAATTTTTTTTTTAATTTGCAAAAAGCTTTTCTTAAGTCAAGTGATAGCTTGAAAACAACCCACAGGAAAACAATGACAGAAACACATGCCATAGGCATGCTCCCCACAACATCACCACAGTGCTTTCAAAGAGCTGGTTTCCAAGGAGCACTTTTGATGCCCGGTAATCTTACCACAGTGCAGCAACTTGAACATGACCATGGCTGTCACTATTCTTAGCATTATCATACTTGTTACCGGTATTATAATTTACACACCAGGATGAGAAATGAGCTTCTGAGGGATCCCTGAGAAGCTAACAGAAATGCCACCTCCTTAGTAAAGAGTTAGTCTTACTTGCCTGGGATGGATTTGGGGAAAACATGGCACAACTCACACCTTCCACATCATCAGAATGTGGTTAGTTTCCACACTGACCCAGGAGGGTCCTACTGAATAGGATTTGGAGTCGGCAGACTGTAGAAGAGAGAGAGATGCAACAGAGAATGAGGCCCAATGTCATCAGCCGAAAGGAAAAAAGGAAAAAAGAAAACAAAGTTGTATGGCCAGAACGCCAGCAGGAGACTGGGAGCTCCGGTTGACAAGGCTGCCTCTGCAGCAGCTTCCGAAGTTGGAAGGGAAACCCCATGTGACACGCAGAGAGGAGAGCTAGAGAGTGTGAAAATCTGTGTGTTTCTGTGGGCACTGGAAGATTGGAAGAGGGAAGACGCTGCACATATGTGGGTGTTGTGTGAGTGTGTGTGTGTGTACCCGCATGTGTGCGCGCACACAGAAACGATGACAGATTCAAGTGTCACGAAGATGATGTTAGGGGTAATTTCATCTTGCGAGGCTATAGGCGTGATCAGGAAGGTGGTTGATGGAGAAAAGGAGAGAATCTGGGGAGAACAGCTTTGTCCTTGTGATTCCATCCATACATGATCCACCTCAGAACCCCGTGGCTTGGATTTGTCAGTGATCTAAGTTCCCACGTGGAGGCATCATCTTGTTTATCTGTCTAATATCTCCACCCAGAAGTTCAAGTTCGGGAGAGGGTTCCATCTCCCCCCACCCATCATCACCCTTTGAAGCCATGCTTGCTTCTGCTCACCAATCGACTCATTTTAGAACTTACCTTTCATCCAGGATCTGAGTGGCCAGCCGCAGAGCCCAGCTCTCTGCAGAAAGAATTCCCTCCACCCTCTGCATTCCCTTTTCTACCTGCTGCCCCTTGGCATCCCAACCTTACTTTTATCTTGTACACACACACACACACACACACACACACACACACACACATGACTTGGCCAAGTCAGTAAAACTGGACACTCCAAGCAAAATGCTGCATTTCCCCTAAATGCAAGCAGGGTGTGGCAGGGATCTGGCTGCCCACCTTTTGGGCTTTCCACAAAAGAAACTCATTCACCTCCTTTACCTTTGCCTTTTCTGTAGGCCTCTAAATACACAGACTCCCCCAGGAATCACAGAAAGCACCCAATCCTACTCAAATAGCTTAGGGAAGGTAACAGAGTCGCCGCCCCCCTTTTCTGGCCCCCCTGCAACTTAGTTGTAGCCATTTTATTATCATCCTGCATCTCCCTCTTCTCCTTTTGTTCCTTGACATTTAAAGTACCCCCCAAAACCCCAAAGTAAGATCTAAAGAGGAAGATTCACATTCCACTTGGAAACATGGGGGTGCAGTTAAAGATGCCAGGGCAGAGAGACAACCATAGGGATAGAGGTGGTGGCAGAGAAGTTTCCAGACTTGATGTGCTTGCCCTTGGTGTAAGGATGTCCTGCTCCTCCACTCATCTAGTTTTGAGTGGCCCTGGATGGGTATATGGTGGAGCTGAAGCCCTGCCCATAGGAACAAACCAACAAGGCAGCCAGGTGGGCAGGCCCTGCGTAATTACATCCTTTCTGGGTCCCTTTGTGAGTAGAAGGGGATGTCTGGAGACCACGCATTCACAGGGCTTCTCCCCTTCCACCTGCTCCACGTTTGGTCTCTGTTACCCTCCCTTGTCTCTCCCCTCCAGCAGGAGCTGACTAACACTCTCACACAGAGCAATTCCCAGCAGCTCAGCTCAGGAACACATCCTACGTGGCCATCTGCAAGATGTAAATAAATGGGTACCCTCGTGGAGACAGACGTAGTTCTGGTTCTGTGAGGACGCAATAGCCAAAAATATTGATCAAAGCTCATTAAAAAAATTTTTTTTTGACAATGTGTTCACTTTCAACCAGAGTTTAAATCACAGACACTTCCAAAGGCCGGCTCTGGACAGCACATCAACTGACCGTGATGTTACTTTATTGCAATGCACGGGGCTCTAATTAAGTACCACCTTTGTTAAAAGTATCTCCAGATCAAAGGTTTCTAGATACTTAACAGATCTTCCTAACAAAGCCCCCACGCATTAAGGCTCTCCCACAGCTCCCTGGCCTGACAAGCTCCCTCCCTCCCCATTTTCTCCCCTCTCTCTTTGCTGTTGGCTTCCTCCTCTTTGCTGAAGACAAACAGTTCTTGCTGCACAGCCATTCTGTCCTAGGATGGGGATCGTGAGGGTTTGTCTGCCAAGGGCAGGGGGCTGTTCTGTAGCAGCTGTTTCTGAAATTACACGATTCAGTTTTGGTTCACCTTCAAATCGATCTGGCCGGAATGGGGAGTGCCAAAAGAGTTTGTGGAAATGCAAAAAGTGTGTGTGTGTGTGTGTGCACCTG
This sequence comes from Craseonycteris thonglongyai, assembly GCA_004027555.1. NCBI lineage: Eukaryota > Metazoa > Chordata > Mammalia > Chiroptera > Craseonycteridae > Craseonycteris > Craseonycteris thonglongyai. Next base: position 267,869 of record PVKE010000028.1, on the reverse strand, counting down.
CACAAACACTATTGTGCACATCCACATAACTATCATGGGATCGATACGTTTCACACCCGCTGCCCACACCTCTTAATTTCTCCCTCCTGTCTCTTGAGCACCTGGTCTGATGTCGTATGTCACACTGAGGAATGTTCGCAGCTGAAGCGTGCATAGGTGATGCTACATTGAACCAAGCCCCTGTTTGGATTTGGTTGTGGAATCTGGGTGCCCATAGAAGGATGGTTCTTGCCCAGGGTAGGTGGCACCTAAAGAATCCACTTCTCAAGATATGACAGAAACTTCTATCCCCAGAGTCCCCAAAACCTACAAACTGACAGGTGACTTACTTGAAAGCAACCCTTAGAGTCATTCTAGGCAGATTTGAATGCCATCCATGGCTGTTTGTTCATTATTCTAATTTAATGATGCAGTCACACCTAATTAATCCATGTCTGGTTTATCCATATACGATGTCTTAGGATCCAAAAGCTGTCTCTAGCTAGCTGGCTCCCCTTTGTAGGGCCGAGTGAGGAGTATCCTCTGACAAGTAAGTGTGTCTGGATCCAAACAGGCAGGGATCACTGTAGACTAATTTGATAGAGGCACTGCCCCAGACACCACTGTCCACACAGGTAGGAATGACAGCAATCACAGAGAGATGGAGCGATGAGATCTGTGTGCCCATACAACACACACATGTGAGCACGCAAAGTGTGCATTCTCCCATGGAACCCTACTAATAGGCAACCGGTCCTACCCCCATGTGTAATAAACGGCACAGCCTTGTGGAGTGGAAAGCATTCCCACGACTGGGAGTTTCAAGGCAGAAGGGTGGGAGGCTGAGCTGAGTCCACCTCCCTTCTCTGGTTTTAAGACGGTGAGGCGGGATTCATTGCCGCCCCTGCCCCCCAAAAGAGACTGAGACAGGGAGCGGCAGGACCCCAAAGTCAAGCCTGCAGCCTGGCCTTCAGCACACCTCCCCCGGGCTGGTTCTGGCCAGACTGCTCCCAGTGAGCACCGTCTCCTGCCCAGCAGGTACATTGACAGAACGAGGCATCAACCTAATAATATCCTTATAAAACCAAGCCTCCTGCGCAAGTCCTGGGAGACAAGAGGCATCTAAAGATCAAACACTACATCACAGTGTATTTGTAGGAACTCTCTGATTCTGCTACCTCCCCATAATGCTCTAATTGACTATTTGATCAGCTCTGAAGGGGCTGGTGCTCATGACAGACTCACACACACTCATAAACACACACACGTGCACACACACATGCACACTCTTATACCCATGTACACACAGAGACCACATAAGCACATGCACGGAGACTTCCTTGCACAAGCCCTTATACCCACACTAGCTCGTCCAAGCGGGGTAGATTTTCCCAGGAGCTACTTGAAGGTGAGTGAAAAGCACACACCTAAGTTTGTACATTCCCTTCCAGTAATGGGCTTATCAATACCTCTTAAAGAAGTGTGACAGCCAGCCCAGAGTGATTCAGTTGTGTGGACAAAGGTCAGCATATAGATATTCATTATTAATAATATCAATATCTTGGTTGACCAATATAACCAGAAACTGTATCATGTCGCTGTTGATGGGTGAGGCAGGGAGGACTCCGCGGCAACAGCAGGAAATGAGGCCCATGTAAAATTCATCACATTGACTGGTCCTAAGAATATACAAGGAGGCGAAGAGGTGCAGAGTGCTCGCTGTGGTGGGCGAGGGGGACCTCACTCCCAGAGGCTTCCTGGTCTTGGGCTCTTGCAGGGAGACCAGAGGGTTGGAGGCATCCCTGAGTGACTGATGAGAACACTCCCTCATCCGGCCTCTGCTTTCCATCGGGCTGGGGCGGAGGAGAGGTGTTCTCTGAACAGGAAAGAGAGAAATAGGATCCCCTAACCATTATCCACCCAACATATCCATATCTTTCTGTCAAATCAATACTTGGCTTGGCTTGGTCTCACCGGATGAGGCCCGGAGAGCATCCTTGTGCCTGCTGTGTAACAAGGTCTCTCTCCGAGAGGCTGGCAGGATTCTGAAGCAACAGTCCCAGTGGTGTGGTGGGATGCTGGCCCCACGAGATGCCAGCGTCCGCTCTGCAATGTAGGGGCCCCCGGAGGAAAGGCATCTAACCAGAAGAATCCGTATGATTGGGTTCTTGGGACTGGCAGAGCCAGGGGCCTGGGGCCTTGTCCCGTCATCATTGCTGGTAGGAGCAGGAATATTCTAGATGTCAGACAACCATGGCTCAATAAGACTCACCTTTAGCCACAGTGAGTGGGAAGGAAAGAGAAGGCCATGTGTCCTTGGCCTTGGCGTTCCCTGTGCACATGCCCCTCCCCCCCACCCCCACCTGAACCCCACCCCTGAACCCAGGCTCCAGATGTTTGTGACCCTCCTTGGCAGCCCTGGGCAACACTTGGCAGGGTGTTCTGAAGGGGGAGAGGAAAGGAGGGATTCTCAGCAGCTGAGGGCCACTTGGGGAGGGAGAGAGGGAACAGGGCGGGTCTGGGAGGCCCAATAGCTTTTTGTATCATTTCGTTACTCTGTTCCCAGTGCCTAAGTCAAGGCAGCTGGGCCACAACCCACCTTGGAGGCCACAGCCCACGGTGGGGTGATGATGGATGACTAGAGCGGCCGCTGCAGTGCAGGGAAGACGCCGTTCACCGAACCAGAGGGGAGGAGATGGGCGTCTCAGGCTGGGCGCTTCCCTGCCCCTGGGGAGCACTTAGGCCTCAGCAGCCAGAGCCTCCCTTCACTTGATCTGCCGCCCCCACAGCAGGGCTGCCCAGGTGCTTAAAACCCAGTCCTCCGCCCAGGGGCCTTGGCCAGTTTCCGTGCTCCTTCCCCAGTGACAGAGCCCCAGCCCCTGAGGTCACCTGGACTTGCTCCCCACACAGAGGACACACGGGAGGGCGGGTTCTGGCCATGAGGTCGTCCTCCATCCACAGAGCCTTGTGGCTACTACCCCCGCCCCAAACCTGGGTCTAAGGAGCAGTAGGCAGACAGCCCCGAGCCCAGAAGCCAGGCTCCACCTCCAGACCTTTCGTCACCTTGAGAAAAGGCCCCCCAAATCGTGTGTGCCCGCCAGGGCTCCCCTCTCCTCCAGCGGTCGCCTGCCCTCTGACGGTGAGCGGGGGAACTTCCTGCTCGCCCGCGCGGGCCCCTGACGCCCAAACGCGGCTGCTTCGGCGGCCGCGGCCCAGGCTCAGCGACCAGGAGCCGCAGCCCAAGCCCCTCGGGCACCCCAGTGCTAGCCCTGCGGGCCAGGGTGGGCCCCTCCTCTGCCGCAGGGCAGCCTCCTACCTGCGTGGGCAGTGCAGGACCCTCCTGGACTAGTCAGTCCTGAGCCTGGGACATAGCAGAGCCGCAAAAGTACAGGAGAAGAGAGTCTGAAAATTCAGAAAGAATTGGTTTCAGCGTGCGAGTTTGGTTTTGTTTCCAAAATGAATAACCAGCTTACGATTAGTGTGCGCTTTGTTCCGAATTCTACATGTTGGGGCTTTGGAATCTTCCACACTTACCACCGTGCCCCTGGTGAAACAGGCCTGGGCAGAGGACCGGGCCCTTAGCGACTGATGGGCACACCCACCACCCAGGTGCTGCTGAGGCCCCGTGCTGCGACTGAAGTCCAGTTGGGCATCGGAATGAGAGCGGCCCAGAGCAGGAGAGTGCCCATTGGCTGTGTCCACTCTCTGCTTTCCTTTCCAATTAAAAAAAATCATAGTAATTAAAACATGAGACCTTCCTCTTTACTCTCACCTTGGTTATTTCAGCGGGTACATTATTGGATTTACTTGGGCACCAATGCTGTTGTCATCATGTTGGGCAAGTTTAGAAATTCCACAGGAATGAGGAGTAAAGGGTGACACCTAGACTGGGCCACTGAGCTGTTCCCCAGAGGGAGAGGAGCACACATGTCAGGGGGGACTCTGTGCAGGGAAAGGGTGCCCTTAGGCTGCAGGAAGCGGCCGCTTACTGGGTGACTGCTGAGATAAGAGGGGAGCCACAGGAGGAGGGCCCGGGCCACACAGACCCACCCACCCACCCCTTGTCTGTGTCTCACACTGTTCCCGAGGCCTGGGTTTTGTTTCTCCCTTGTTTCTCAGCAAAAGCGTTAACTCTGAGTGTTCTGACCCATCTCAGCTGCATCAGTGCTTCAAAGGCAGTGCCGCAGCCCAGGCCACAGGGCAGGGAAGTGTCCCCAAGGCCGGCAGCGGCAGGAGGAGCAGCCTGCCGAGGCCAAAGCAGGACCCAGGAGGGCCCCCCCCCCCCCCCGGCTCTACCGTCCTCACCTGGGGCACAGAGCCCCACACTCATCCCCACCGGGCAGGGGCAGGTGTCTGCAAAACAGAAAGCAGGTAGGGTGTTCCGAGTTCATGGGGGTGATGCACCATGTCCCCCAAATGGGAAGCCCTGTGTTCAATGACGCAGATACGGGCCTCCATTGAGGAGGACCAGATTCATGTGCAGCCCGGGTGTCTGAAGGTCAAGTTCATAAAGTGGCAACCCACCCTCACCAGCATGAAATGACTGAGTGTAATAGAGGGGCCAAACCCACAAATATAAAACTACCGAATGCAAATGTCCCATGTGAGGAGTGAAGGAACCCCAAAGCAGAGTCATCCGTAGGAGGAGCAGGCTTCCTGCCCAGGCGCCTTGGCCTCAGACTCCCTGGTAGAAGGGGGGGGGGGGCAGAAGCCGCAGCTGACACAAGGGAGAGATGGAGCAGGGAGGCTGGATTGCTGACAGGCCTGGTTGTTTTGTTTCATTTCATTCTATTATATTTTGTTTTTTTGTCCCACTGCAGTGAAGTCTCATTCTGAGGCTGGTGGACAAAAGAATTTCTCACTTGGAACAAATCCGGACCCACCACCCGCTTAGGCGGCTGAGGGAGAAGAGGTGGGAGTTAGGGGTAGAGGGGTGGGTCGCAGATACAGCCTAGGAGGCTCGTGGCACACACAGAACCTGCCACAGCTAGTCTCTCCCACTTTGGGGTGACAGTGTCCTTCAGCTGGCCCAAGGGTGGCCCACTTGACCTGAGAAATTACTCGTGGACTAGTTAAGCCTGTGCCCATATTCCCTGTCCCCGGGCAGCCTTCAAATTGTCCCGTCAGGCTCACACAGCTGAATGGCCCAAGAGCTGAACTCTGGGGTTCTGGAGGTTAGAATCCCCCCCACACCCTCCGCCCTGCCTCTGTGCTAGCCCGCCAGCTCAGGAGTGGCTTCAGGCAGCCAGGCAGGGGTGCTGAAGCAGGGACAGCATTTCCTGGAGTGATGCTGGTCTTGCACCTGGAGGCATCTTGGCAGATCTGCCAGGATGACAGCACACATGGGACCCCGGACAGCCCATTTTCCACAGGGGAGCAGTCGGGGTGCCTCTACCATCTCTGGGAGAGAAACCCAGCCCCAGGGACCAGGAATAAATGAGGTGACTTTTGGGACCCTGAGCACAGAATTCTCTGTGGCTGATTTCTTACGGGAGGGACACTCCCCTCTTCTAGGCCTTCCGCAGAGCTTGACCCGGGCATCTTCCTGACCGCAGGGATTTCTCCAGGGAGGAGCAGAGCTGGGCCGGGGAGGAGCTGCAGTAACTACACGGTTCCACTGCCTGCAGGGATATGACAGTCGGTGACCTGGTCTTCCAGTGCCCTCCCTACTCTCTCCCTCCACCAACCCCCGGCCCTACACCCCAAGCCTCAGCGCTCTGGGGCCTCCCAGCCTTCCCAGAACAACAGCCCATAACACAAAGTGACCTCCTTTTCCTATCCTTTCGAAGTCCTGCCCCTTGCTGATCTGACAAATCAAACTGGGCAGATGTGTCCCTGGCGGCTAATGGACATTAATGTGTTACCATTTCTGGTGACACGTGGCTCTCACAGGGACCTTTTAGAGCCCCGGCTGTAACCTGAAGAAACATCACTAATAAGGGAACTTCCGGCACAGCCAGGTCAGAGGGAGACCCAGAGAGACTGGGAGGCCTCCAGCTACCCAGAGGGGCAGGGGACTGCCTGGCCGAAATCTGTGTCACCCCAGACATGCAATTCCACCTCCCATGCCAGGCAGCTGAGGGCTGATCACCCAGCCTGTCTCCCAACCAGGCCAACTCCCAGGACACCGCTATGCCAAAGGTCTAATCAAACATTCAACTTGCTCAGTAAACTTAAACCGGCCTCGTGTCTAGAGCGCCACGTCCCTCCCCGATCACAGCCCAGAGCAGGGGACAGTTCCAGCTCAGCCCTGCCTGAGCACTGGGGTGGAGGCTTCTGGGTTCCTGCCCCATGGTAGGCAAGAAGAGGGGAGACAGAGCAGGACCATGGCAGGGAGTGTGGCTCGTGGTTTTTCCTCCTCCATTCTGTTATTCGTTTCCTCTGATTTCTATCTAATCTCTCCTGATGGTCCTGGTGAAACTTAGTAGACAAAGTGAATTTTTATTACATCATCAATATAATCCCCAGCTAATCAGCAGACACGGGGCTACCGCAAGCCCCATAGCTCCTCATCTGGCTTCATAAATAGTAGGAAAGATCCCTGCCAAGCGCCACTCTTTCACCCCCTCCCGAGAGCCCTCTCCCACTGCTCCCCTTCCCCTGACCCGTGCTCGCTTGTTCTGCCTTCTCATGATCCCCTCCGCCCAGTGGGCCACATGCCGGGTCGATGGGGTGATGTCTTCCCCATTCGCACGTATTTTTAGTCTTCTCCCTCCCAGCTTCAGCTGTTAAAATCACAAATCTGGGGCTTGTGTTTCGAATGCCAAAATAGCCTAATGTTGACTGATTTTGATTGTACTTTCCTCTGTGCTAGGAATATGATATGTCACAAGATATTATATAATTCTCTGGATCACAGTGCCTACTATCAACCACGTTATAGACCCAATTAAGTCATATTATGTACCGTACCCGTGTAACCTGGGAGCCAAAGTGCTTCAGTCGTTTAAAGTCAAACCATGTATCTTATATACCGGATCATAGATACTAAATTATGTATTTTATTCATATTATAGTATGCCTTCCATTTATATAGCATTTTAATGTGTAAAGTGCTTTCTTGTGCATTGCCACTTTTATCCCGATTGCAGCCACGTACAGTTGATTCCCTTTTTTGTAAAGAGAAATGAGAGAAGGATCATGAAGGAAAATTACAACCTGGTCAGATCCTGCCAGGATACAAGAGAGCAGCTTAGGACAGGAGCTGGCAAAAGCCAGGGCAGGGGCATGGGTAAATCGGGGTGGGGCAGAGGCATGGCTGCTTGCCAGACATGCAGATTCCCGGGGCCTGCTCTGCTGGGCAGCCCCTGGCCAGAGGGCAACCGTCATTTAAGGAATCGTTTGTTTGGCTTTTTTTCTTTCCCTACAAACCTGTCCAAAGTTCAATGTGAAACTGAGTATACCGCCTTGCAAGACATCTCCTTGGGGACTGGGCCCATTCAGTAACACAAGGCTGTCTTCTTTCCTGCTCTCTGGGGGCCAGGCCACACCTCTCTGCAGTGGTTTGGATTTGGGGAAAAGGGGAACCACTACTTGGAGTCAAATCCTGTACGTGGGGTGGGTGCTGCAGCTGAGGAATCTGGCCTTGTGCGTCCACACCCTCCATGGTTTGGGAAGAGGGGGAAACCTGCTTCTTGCAGGCAGATCAGAGCTGGCCCTGGGAGTGACCAGCCATCCTCCATGAAGTCTCCCTCCCGATTCCTGTGCTAAGGGCTGACACCACACATATGTTTTGTGGCTGGCCTGTGTGCATCTGGGGGTCATGGGAAGGCTCCTCTGATTTGGGCCTGACTAGCCGAGGAGACCTGGCTTCTCACGGGGGACACCAGAGCAGGCAGGGTTTAGCGCTCTGGACACTGCTTGCTACAGAAGTGGCTGGTGCATCAAAGATGCACTGCATGTAGGATCTGGGCACCGGTCCTTGTCCCACCCTGTCACCTCACGCAGAGTCTCAGCTTTCTCCTCTCCCAAGAAGTTGCAATGACACCTGCTGATCCCACCTCTGAGGGTCATGGTGAGGATGGAATGAGCTGAGAAGAGGGAAAATGTGGTGGAAACTTTAAACTCTCCAGGGTCATTGTCATATATTAAGTGTCAGCACCCCCCTCAGACCACAGGGAGCTCTGACCATCCTGTTCACTCAGAAACAGGACACACAGGACATCGGGGCTCAAGGATAGGCAGGAGGAAACAGACAAAGCACCTACTATACCACACACACACACACACATCACATCCTCGTGACAAAACTGCGTCAGAGATGTCACTGTGCCCCGTAGTGCAAGCTCCTCCCAGAGCAATAACTTGATGAGGGTTACAGGCTGCAGAGACGCAGAGCCAGAACTTGCACCCCAATTTGCCATTTTCTCAAGCCCAGCACATTTCCATGACTGCAGGTCCCTTTATGGAGGTAAATAAAAAATCGTCTCTTCCATCTCCTTCATTTTACAGATGGGAGAACTAAAGTCCTGCAACATCACAAGCTAACATTTTCTGAAGTCATTCCACACCATCTTCTCTGAAGGCTCAGAAAACAGGTACACACACGCACATGCACACAGATACACCCACATACAGACACACACCTATACTGACACATACATAAAGGGGGACCCAAAAAAACCCAGAATTTATTCATTAAAAAATTGTGTATTTATTCTTACATGTTTAAACTTCAGTCACCTTCAAATTACTCTGTTTGATTCAATACACCTATCAAGATGCTTTTTCCACTGCTCAAAACAGTTTATGAACTCACTGATTTTGATGCCTTTTTTAGTGCTTCTGCCATTTTTTGTTTCACCTCTTCCACATCGGCAAAATGTTTCCCTTTGAGGACTTTTCTCATCAGGAAACAAACAAACAAAAAGTCGCTAGAGGCGAACTTGGGTGAATAGAGAGGGTGGGCCATGGGAATATGACTCATGCATTTTTGGTCAAAAACTGCTGAACACTCAGCGCAGTGTAGGCATACATTGTCATGCCACACGTTTTTGTGTAAATCACCCATCATGAAATGAACAAACAAATGCGTTGAAAGAGTCTCCAAAAAAAATTCACTAAAGCCAAACACAGCCTCTCACAACACCAGCTGGTACACTGATGCAGATGGGTTCCTAGAACGCTCACCTGGTGGGAGAGGCCTGTACTACAAGGGGCCGCCCGGCCAGAAGGTAATTCGGGGGTGGGGGGGTTGGGTCCTCCTTGTATAAACACACTCACAAATAAACACACACTCATAGACACACATAGGAACACACTCAAATATGGACACTCATATAGATCCCCATATACACAAGCACATATACTCAAAAATACAAATACAGTGATACCTTGGGATCTGGATGCCCCCAAACTCGAACAACTTGAAATCGAATGAAAAAATGAAGCAAATGCTGCTTTGGAATCCGAACGACAACACATTGTTCTCATGGAACATATTGACTGTACAGCCCGTAGCTTTATCCGAACACCCACTCATCTTGGGACTCGAATGTTTTAAAACTCAAACAAGGTTTTGGGATGGATTAAGTTCGAATCTAAGGCATCACTGTATACACAAACACAATCCATGGATACATACATACAGACACATGCTATACATACATAGACACACCTAGAGATACACATACGAACATAGATGCATATACTCACACAGACACGCACCTTCACACACCACTCCTTAACAAGGTTTACCTAACCACAAGCCATAGACGCGCTTCTGCCATGTAACACTAGAGGAGAAATCAAACCAGCTGATTTGGAAAAAGGGAGCCCAGATTGGAGGTAGAGAGGGGGTACAGTGGGTCCCTGAACTCACCTTGCAGCCCTAGACCAGAGACCAAAGTCCTCTCCCTCACACTTGTGTGGGCCAGGAGCCCCGTAAAAAGGCCAGGGCCAAATCCTCATTCGAAATAAACAAACAAGCAGAAGGCATTTGCTGAGAACACTCCCTCTGCAATCTCCAGTCTGCGTCAGCTCACAGGATCCTGGCCAAAGTTCTGCTCATCTGACCAAGACCAAAGGCAGGCCCTGGAGGCATTTTGAGCAGGCCTTTCCGGAGCCATCCGGTCCCACACATTGGCTATGGACCAGTCTTATATCGGTAAAGCCAGGCTGGTAAGCCAAAGAGGCACCTCCAGGAACGGACGACTGGGGGGCGGAGAGGGGAGCTGTAGGTTTATAGCCCAAGTCATGCTGCTCAGAGCGAGGGAGGACCGAGTCCTCTGATGTCCACCCAAGCCTGAACCCAGCCTCCAGGGCTCCTGCTGTCCATGGGGTCACACTGGGTTCAGGCTCAGCAGGGAAAATGGCCCTGCACATGTGTCTTAAGAGAACACACACACATATACACACACGCCATGAGCAAAGTGTTAGCAATGGCCAGGAGCTCCTCAGAGAACAGGACAGCCGTGGTTTCTGTTCTGATGACCACTCTGGGACTGAGTTCACTGCATTTCCACCCCTCAGAGGTTGAGCAGACCGTTTGGAGGTTGAGGCTTTTGAAGACCACGGGGCAGGGCTGCTTGGCCCGCACGAGCTTGAGCCATGAATCCTGGGATGGAGATGCTGAGGGGTGCCATTGGAGGGGTGCCATTGGAGGGGTGCCTATGTTGCCTGCCCCTGGAGAGATGCTGTGCGAATGGCAGGTGTGGCATGAGGGTCGGCGAGCACCTCTGGGGACTGTGGCAGAAGGAGGGCTGTAAGCGGTCTTGGTGTAGCTTGTGCTTCTTGCACGAGGTGTCTGCTAGAGGCCTGCTGTGTGGATGCACAGTGTCTCTTCATGCGTTGCATTCACACAGTGTGTCCTGTGAGTCTCTGGTGTTCGTCTATGTGTGTCCGTATTGTGGGGGTCCGACATGCGTGTCAGCTCTGGTTCCGAGAAGGGAAGGGACATTGCAGATAGGGTTCTCTGTTCCCTCGAGGCCACGAAATCCCTCCTCTGTGACTTGATATCCAGGCGAGCCCCACCCCTTCTCTCAGAACAAGGGAGTCTCGTGCCAGGACAACCTCTGACTCCATCCCAAAGCTCTGGGTCTGAGCTGAGCACCAGGATCTGGAGCCCATTCCTGTGGCTGCCATAAGAACAGTGTGTGTGTGTACACATACACACGCACACACACCACCTCCATGCGAACATACTGACATAGCTGGTGAGACCCAGGCAAGGCGATGTGCTGACATGTGTGCTCATACGTGCTGAGCATAGGCAGCCATGTGGGAGCCGTAACCGGCTTGGGTGGGCCAGTTTTGAGGTGGCAGATTGTGTGTACATCTATGACTAGAGTTTCTTCCAAGTACATGTCTACAACAGCAGAAAAGATGGGTCCAGCTCCCTGGGTGGGCTCCCTGCTGTAGCTCTCTGCTCATGTGTGTGAGCCAGGGTGCGGGGGAGGAGTATGGGAAAGGTCTGTGGGAAGGAAGGGTTCCACCCACGTGTGGTTGCGGGCAGCTTAACAGGGTGGGGGGCGCTGAGACTGTGTCCTCCAAAGACATCTCACTGCTGTTCTGGAGGCACGGCTGGGCCTTCTGTGGCATTTTCTCACATTCTGCTCACAGCTACCCCTGGGAGATGGGAAGCAAAGGGGGTCAGGACTCCTCAGCTCCCCGGAAGTTAAGCCTGAGCACCCAGCTTCCCTTGGAGACAACTGAAAGTACAGGGCCGTGCGTGTGTGTGAGAGAGAGAGAGAGAAAACTAGGGGCAGCCACTATAAGAAGAGAGCCCCCTCCACCTGGGTGAGAGCAGCAGGAGCTCACTTCTGTCCAGCAAGGGCAGAGGCAGCACTTGGAAGCGGTGTCCTGAGAGAAGGACAGTGCAAAGGAGGCCCTGGGTGGGGACCTCAGGAAGGGCTCTCTGACTGAATGCCTCTCTGCCCGCTGGATCTGTCCTGCAGTCCAGGCACACACAGTCCCCAAACCCAACCTGCACAGGTAGCTCCTGGTGCCCTGTTCCTTTGCCTCCTCTCCGGGCTACTTGGAGGCTGATCCAGCTGCCGAGTGTGGACACAGAGGACAGGCGCTCTCTCAGCCTGGCCCCAGCACGAGCCCCCTTTGCTCCAAGGTGGCAGTGGGAGGAAGGCCATGCCTGCCTGCCCCCAGGGGTCCTGAGTCTTAGGCACAGATCTAGCGGTCACCTCCACTCGCCTGGAGGGCTTTGCCCCCAACGGCACTACCCTCTGCTCAAACCCAGGCTTGTCAATTGTGCTTTTGCCTGGAAGTCTTCAGCAGGCTGCTCGCAGGCATGCAGGGCCCTTCGGTGAAGTCTGCCTTGTCTTTCTGCAGCTTAAGCTGGACCCTGATGCTCTCCTACTTTTTCCAGGACCCCTGTATCAGGATCCTGGAAATCTGGTGAGAAATGAAGATCCTGGCCTCTGGCCCAGACCTTGCAGTTCCCTGAAGAGGTGGCCAGGACTCTGCAGCTAGATAACCACCTCAGGGGTCTCCACATAGGCCAACCTCATGGCAGCCTCCTGGCCCTGAGGGTCAGTGTCCAGTCCAGATTGTAAGAATGCTGTGGCTTCCTCCTGCCCCAAAGCCGGATGGCCTCCCAGTGCCCCCGTAACTCCCTCCGCCTGCTCTGTGTGCTTTAGGGCCCCCCAGGGCTCAGCCTTCTTCTCCCAGACTCAGGACCATGTGCCTAGACCATAAAACCCTTCGTAGGCTGTCTTCATAATGCCAGAAAGGACATGCCCTCCCCACCTACTGGAAGGGGGTCCTGATCCCACACTCTCCCCCTCACACACTCCATTCCCACACACAGACAAGAACTCAGATGCAATTACTCTCACCTTACAGGTACAAACATGCAGATATACTCCCACACAGAGATACACAAATGCACCCACGTACAGACACAGATACACTCATACACACACCCAGATGAATTCACACACAAGACACAAACATACACTCACACAGATGCATGCATACACAGCCACACACAGATTGACTCTCACACACTCAGAATTGTGCACTGCCCACGGCCTCGTTGACCTCCTCAGCACCTCCCCCGGCCTCCTGGGCCTTCCCAGACCCAATCCAGTGGGAGGGGGAGGGCTGGAGGTAGCACAGGGAGTGCTGAGGTCAAGCCCCAGCTGTTCCACTGGCAAGCTCTGTGACCTTGGATGAATCACTCTACCTCCTGGGCCAGCCTCAGTTTCCTTGTCTAGCAAATGGGAATATACAAACTGCCTGAGTGGGTTAATTGTAAGTACGGAATGCAGTCATCTAGGCAAAGCACTTGGCACAGTGCCTGGAACATGGTAAGCCTGTGATAAATCGTAGCGGCATAACAAGTGAGAAAGATAAAAAAAAAAAAGTCTAAGGATTCGCAACCCAGACCCCTCTCGCTTTGCTGCCCGTAGCCTGGGGCCTCCCTTCCTGGGAGATGAGTTTCATCTCTGCACCTCTGCTCAGGCCGCCCCCTGCCCCATGCACCTTCTCGCCTTCTGTTTCCCCCAGACCAAAGCCTGCTCCTCCGCAGACATGCAGCCCCCTCAACCTCTAAATCCCCCAGAACCTGAAATGTCCCCCTTCAGGGCCCCAGGGCCCCAGAGCCACTGCACGAGCCCAGCTGCCAGTGCATATCCGTCCAGCCTCTCCTTACGTCTGTGAGCTCCCGAGGAAGCACGGTGGGGGCATCGTTTGCCCAGCAGACAGACGTAGCTCAGGTACAGATTCACCTGGAAGGACTGTCACTGTGGCCCTGGCAGAGGCCAGGTGCTTTTTGTTCTTTTTCTTATTAAGTTTATTAGAAATGGTTCCAGTGTGAGGGGAAGCCGATCATAGAAAAGAGAAACAACATGGGAAGGTAGCAAGCAGACAAAGACACCCTTATTTCCACCTCCCTAAGAGAACCACTGTGAACGTCATGGTGATTCTCCTTAGGTCTGTCTGGCTGTCACACTCAGAAGCCCCGTGCCATACGCACAGAGCGATTCCATCCCTGCAGGGCCCCCAGCCCTGGGCTGCACGTCCTACGAGAAGTCAGAAGGCAGAGCCGTAGTCCCCGCCCGGGGAGCCTCACAGACTCGAGAGGAGATCAGCCTGGGACACACGGTGCCCAAAGCGTGACTAAAACACAGTCTGCCCCAGCTCGTCACCAGCAGCTCAGCTTGGGATGCCACTGTGTACCCTCAGCTGCTCTCCTGGGAACTGGGGCCATGCCCAGCTCCGGGGAAGTGGATCAGGCTGTGACCAGGGTTTGGAGGTGGGCAGAACCCCTGGGTTCTAGTCCAGGAGCCCGGGACTAAGTCCACTGGGCTTCTCTAGATCTGCATTTTCTTCCCTGGGAATGGAGAGAAAACTGACCACCTCTAGGAACACTTCCTGCTTCACTATCCCCGGATGATGTGAAGTTTGTGCTGAACTTAAAGTCCAGGGGGGCACAGCCATGAGGGACGCTGGGAGGGTGGGGGCAGGTATGGGACGATTTAAGGGGCTGTGCAAAGACCAAAGTCAGGGGTTGGCAGTAACGAGAAATGGTGAGTGCATGGAGGGACTGAAGAGTTTGTGAACAGGACTTGACCTTGGGTTAAAATGGAAATGGGGTGTGATGGTTTGCCCTCATTAGCACCAGGTTCTACCAGGAATAAGGGCGGCAACAATGGTGCCATGAGAGAGCACTGGATCTGGAGTCCAAAGAGTTGCGTGTTAATACTTGAGAGCTGGGCAGTGACCACGCAGAGTCCCTGGGCTCTGAGCACTCAGCCTGTAACCCAGGACTGACCACCCCAACTCCATGGGTTACTGTGGCTATTAGGTGAGAACATATAGAAACATCTAGAAGGGGCTTGTTATCATGCTAATTAATCATCATAATGGAAGAGAAAAGATGGTTGCCCTATCTCTGTCGTTTACGATGTGCTTAGCACAAGACCAAGCATTCTAAGGTGCCCACTCATTTCAGACTCCCAGATCTTCGCAGAGGGAGGTTCAGTTTCTATCTCTATTTTGCCAACAAAGTGCTCACTTCGGCAGCACATATACTAAAATATTTTGTCAACAAGGAAACAGGCTCAGGGAGTTTAAGTAACTTCAAGGTCACACAGTGAGGAAATGGCAGAGCCAGGATGCCAAGCAGTGCCTGCCCCCCAGAATCCTGGGCTCGGTAAAGTGTGCCTGCGCCTGCTATGGTTAAGCCCCCATATCCAGGGATCCATACGTCTTCATGTGTGTAAACACCATGACGGAAGATCAGAGCGGCCCACTCCTGAAGTTCAGTGGATACACAGTAAGCACTCAATAATGAGTGTTTATTTATTGCTTCTGTTTACAGCTATATTCCCAAAGTGAATTGTTTGTTTAAGTAAGGAGCATTTACCTTTATTACAGTCATTGGTAAATAAAATTATATTTGCATTTCTACAAATATGTATGAGTTTAATTAGTCTTGCAATTCGTACATAAGAGCCAGTCCAGGAAACACATTCATGAACTCACACTTCTACCCCACACAAAAAGCCTTCTCAGACAAACACCATCAAGATTAAATCATTCACTCATTCACAGATTGTTTATCCATCACCCACTCTGTGCCAGGCACAAGTCAAGTTGATGAGACACAACAATGACCAAGGCAGATAAACTCCTGGCTCTCCTGGAGCTTGCATTTTCATGAACAAAATTAGGGAATAGGCTAAAAATAAACATTAAATACCTGAGTTACATGCTATGCTTAGGGTTAAAACATATGGATTAGGTATTGAGTGACTGGGGTTGCTCTGTACTGTGTGAGCAGGGAGGGTCTATCTCAGGAGCTGACAGTGAAGCTGAGATCCCAACACCAAGTGGAAATGGAGGGAGAGAGCACTTCGGGAAGAGGGAATGGCAGGTGCAAAGGTCCTGAGGCAGGAATGGGCTTCATGTGCTCAGGAGACAAGAGAAGGTCCAATGTGACGGGATCGTCATGGGGGTGATGGGAAGAGGCAGGTGGAAGAAGGATGGCAGAGGCAGACTGCATCAGGTGTGGCAGGTCGAGAGGGTGCTGAATCGCATTCTGAGTGTGGTGAGAAACTGGAAGCGGATACTTTTATATACATTTCACAGTGACCTCTCTGGCTGCTGTGTGGAGCCAGCTGTCATAGGAGAGCAGCCGTGGACGTGTGTGGCCAGAAGAGTGACAGTGGGGGATGGATTAGGGTGGGCATTAAAGATTTGAGAAATAAGCTCAGGCCATGTTGGGAGGACTTGTTGATGGATTAGATGTGGAGAAAAGGCAAAGAAGGGAGCCCAAGAAGATCTGAGCCACTCAAGGGCAAGTGGTGCCATGTACTGGGAAGGAACATGTTTTAGGGGGGAGAGGTCAGAGTTCCATTTGGGCCGTGCTGAGCGTGGAATGCCAGTCAGACGTCCAGGTGGAGACGTGGATAAGGCAGGTGGATATTCACACGTGGAGCTGAGTGAAGAGCTCGGCTGGAGGTATTAATAGATACATATACGAGAGGCATCCGTGTGGTATTTAACGTCATTTATTGTGTAATAGAACCGATTTTTTTAGAAGACTTCACAGGTCTGATTATTGTGGTCTGAGCATCAGTTAGGTCACGGACGTTGCAGTACACACTATGTGTCAGGCGTGCATGAAACCGGAGACAGGATCCTGGGAACCCTCTCCCCACTACACCCCCACCCCCGCCGTGAGGTGGGTGCTTGCCAACACCACACGCCACTGACCCTCATTTTGACCTCGGTGAATGTAGCAAAGGAGACCGTTCCTCCCACCTCCGTTCCCCCTCCTGTCATTTCCCAGAGCTGAGCTTGGGTCTGTCCTGCCCATGCTCCCCCCTGAGTCCCTCCTGCTGCAGTTGCGTTCCCTCTGGCTTCTGCCAAAGCCGCTGCCACAGCTCTTGCTTGGAGCTTCTCTTTCCCAGGATGCCCATGTTGCCTTGCACCCAGGAGGGAGAGTGGGAACTGTGCAGGGGTGAGTCAGCCAGATTCGCAGCAGAGATGTAGGTCGCCTAGCTCCCTCCTCCTGGCGCTGCCGCGGCTGAGGCCGCCCCACCCCACCTGCCCCAGCGCCGTGTCCTTGTGGCCTGCACACCCCTGCCCACCACTCAGCCGGCCTGACCTCGCCAGGGGCATCTCTGAAGCCCCTAGAAGAGAAGTGCCCTGCAGGGACTCCTGTTTGGTCCCCCAGAGCCACCACCAAACGCCTGGGGCAGACTGCTGGCCCTGACTTCTCTCTTTTAAAGTTAAAACTAATAAAAGCAACACACAACCAAATAAGCTGATGTTTTACTTACAAATCAGAGTTGAAATCATTCACCCAGGCACCCGGGAAGCTCCAGCAGGCTGGGCTAGGGGGCGTGAACAGCAGGGGAGAAGGCGGCCCCCAGGGCCTCAGGCCGACCCGCAGCACCCAAACTGCTCTCCTCAGACACCCCAGAGCCACGCCTCCTTCCTTGTCGCCATCATGGAGACGCCTGGGTCAGCCCACTGTCAGGAAGGTGGTCTTCACAAGGCCCCCGTAAAGAGGGGTGGGTAGGTGGATGGAAGGCCAGGTGGAGACGTGGAGCTAGCGGACACGTAAGTGTGTCCCTGCTCTGGCAGTCATCGTGAAAATGGGCCTGTTGTTGAGTTCTCTGACACGCCCGGCTGTCCTGCCCACGTGGCCACACCACTTGTCTTCACCCTCACAACCATCCCATGACCCGGCCAGTTGGGCCGGCAACAGCCGCATGTGGCTGTGTACAGGGATGCTGACATGCTTTCACTTAAATGGAATGAAAAATCGAGTTCCGCAGTCACAGGGCCACGGTTCAGTTGTCAAGAGCCAAAGGAGCTGGTAGCTCCGAGGTTAGACAGTGCAGACACAGAAGACTTTTTTATCATCACAGAAAGTTCTAGCAGACGGCGTTTTCCTAAAATATTGCAGGCCAGTAGGCTCAAAGAGCATCGGGCATGTGCACACTAACACGAGCATGGGCGTACGTGGGCTTCCCTGGAATGTTCACATGTGCACAGCACGTGGGCCGTGTAGTGTGTGTGTGTGTTTCTGTGTGTGTGTGTGTGTGTGTGTGTGTGTCTGCGTGTGTGTGTGAGTCTGAGAGGGTCCTGGTCCTCGTCCACCATCACAGACATCCTGCTACCTGAAGCAATGTCATGAACACGGGCTCCAGAATCCAACTGTCCGGGTTCAAATGCTGGCTCTCCCACGCTCCAGCTGTGTGACCCAAGAGAAGTGGCTTCACCTCTCTGTGCCTCAGCTATCTCTCTATAAAACAAAGGTAATAATAGAGCCTCAGCAGAGGGTTGTTCAAAGCATTCCACGAGATGATACGTGCAAAGCTCTCAGCATGGCTCCCGGCACATTGTGAGCTATTAATACAATGGTAGCTGTTCCGATCGTTTGGAGGAGGCAGTGTGTTTGCTGTGCTGCGGAAGCCTGGGGGGGAATCGTGTAAGGGAGTGCACCGAAAACTCGGATAAGATAGGAGGAGCTCCTGGTACTCAAACTTGACGTGTCGGGGCTGGAGAAGCAGCTGCTGAGAAGGTGCAGGCGAGGCCCCGGCCTGGGGAGAGGGCACAACGGCAGAGAGGTGCTGTGATGTGGAAATGGGTGCTGGGATGAGGGAGGGTGGACGACGGGAGGTGCGCACAGAGAATAGGGGTTCGTGGTGGAGGAGGAGTTGGGCCTTCGCATGTGGTTTGTAGCTTTCGCCTTCCTGTCGTTCCCTGGAAATGTACTGCTTGGGGACGGCGAGCGAGAGACCCACGTGCTTCACTGTTTTACGATGTCAAAATTGCTCTCTCGATTCAGTAAAGCATCAGGACAGTGATTCCCTCACGCCCTGCCCTCTGGGATCTAAAGTCTCACCTGGGAGATGAGACCAGCCCACAAGCGACAATTGGAATGAAAAAGAATCAGAGCCCGGGAGGGACCGGAGGGAATTTCTAGTTCAAGGCAGCCATTTTCGCACAAATCAATTCAACAGGTATTTGTTGACTGCTTGTTCTGGGTAAAGACAGCTTCTCAGGAGATTCAAAAAAGAGAGACCTATGACTGAGTCCCTGCCCTCAAGGAACTGAGAGCCTGAGAAAGAGGCCCAAGGCCTAAGGTTAGACCGACTTTGTCAGGCAGGTGGGACCCTATGCGGGAAAGATGAGAAATAGGAACTGGCGTTGGAAACGGACTTGGAAGGATGGGTTAGATGTGACAGAGGACAAAATGAGGTCCAGAGAGGTTGTTCAGTTTGTCCAGGGCCACACAGCTAGTAAAGCCTAGAACCTGGCATGAGGTCCTTCCACCATGGGAGATGAAGAAAAGGAGACGGATCCCTACTCCGACGGAACACAGAGGGCCCTGGCAGGTGAACGAGGGGGGAGAGGAGACTTATCCATCCCCCCCCATCCCCCACCCCACCCCCCTTCTCAGCCAGTCCTGCCAGTCCTGGAAGCCTCCTGAATGGTCCCGCGCCCAGCTGCAGGCGGGAGGCTGCCTGTGTTTTCAGATGTGGCCAGCAGAGGGCACCAGGATCACTGCACAGCTTCAACCTTTGAGTGGTGCCTGGTCCTTATCCACCGTCCCAGACAGACATCCTGCTACCTGAAGCAAGGTCATGAACATGGCTCCAGAATCAAATAGTCTGGGTTCAAATGCTGGCTCTCCCTCTCTCCAGCCACCACCCTGGTTCTGGATTCAGAAACTGGGGCCTTTGGGGCACAGGGCACAGGCATCCACACACAGCCAAACGGGGTACACTGCTTGTGGGACACCATGGGAGAGCTCCCCGGGCAGCTGCCATGGGGAAGGTGGGCCTCACAGGGGGACACTTGGGTGGGCAAAAAAACCCTCGGTCCTCCCAGCATCAGGTGTGTCCATAAAGGGGACACCTGGAGCTGAATCAAAGAGGTTTCTCCCAAGAAAAGCCTTTGCCTGGTTGTGACATACAATGGGCATACTTTCTGTAGCTTCCATTCAGAGCAGACAAAAGGAGGGGACTTTTCACCTGTCCCCACCCCTGGGGTTCATCCCCAAGTCCCTCCACAGCTACTAGTGGGACAGAAAGAGCTTCCTAGAAGGCCATGTGTAAGGGGTCAGGGTGGAAAAAGCAGAGCCTGAAACCACCTCCAAAGACCTGCAATTCTCGTGTCTTTTTTCAGACATGTGACAGAGGAGCCCTGGCCTTTCACAGAGGCCTGACCAGCAGCCAGCCGTCCTGCCTTAATGATCACGGCCGCTCAGAGTTAGCCTTGGACTGCTCTTCTCAGAAAGACACTCCCCAAGGACTTCCCAGAACTCCTTGTGAATCAAGGCCCCCCACTCCTGGGCGAACAGCCCAAATCCTCAGAGTGGACGCAGGACCACTTCAGCCCAAACTCCAAAGGATTCGCGTCCAAGTTCGCTTTTCTTTCTTCTTTTTTTTTAATTTATTTATTTTTGACAGAGAGAGAGATATATATACAGGGACAGAGACAGAGAGAGAACTGAACTGGGCGAGCTCCCAGTTCAGCGTATGGTTTCGCATGGGCTGGGGCGGGGATTCGATCCATGGTCCCCGGCGCTGCAAAGTGAGCGCCTAACCCTCTGAGCCATCCCGGCTTCCCCCTTCTTTTTTTTTAAATAAGGTTTTTATTATTCTTTTTATTGTTTGAGAGAATATGAGAAAGAGAGAGAGAAGAGGGGAGGGCCCTGAGCAATCACCATAGTTGCACATCATTAGCTGAGACATGGTTTCATTCCACACAGGTGGCCGTGGGGCCTCACAGTGTGGGAACCAAACCAGGGGCCTCCCACGTGGGAGATGAGAACCTTCGCCGCCAGGCATCCTGGCGGTTACCAGTTGCACCACAGCTCAGCATACGGGTTCGCACGGGCCAGGGCTGGGATTTGATCCCCAGACCTCTCGATTTCAAGGCAGGCATTCAGCCGCTGAGCTGTCCTGGCCTCCCCTGGTTTTTCTTCTTGCTCTGAGAACCAGCCCATTTGTTTTGGGAGGTGACAGTTTGGAGACTCGGTGACAGTAACGACCATGGTGGTGATAACTGAGTGCAGAGCAGGAAATGTGGGGGTAGAAGGGGGGGAAGCAAATGACAGGAGAGCAGAAGAAAGCACGGTGTATGCCCAGGGGCCAGAAGGGCGTCTGGAACATTAGGCTCATGGGGGTGACCGGCTGCATCAGCCAGCCCAGCTGTGGGACAGAAGCAGACCATCACTGGCTGGGCCACCTCATGTCACCTCAGGTCACGTCTCTCCTTGATTGCATGTAGATGAACCTTGTGAAGCCAGTCAGCCAGAGCCCCCTGGCAAAGTGCACTGCCTCCTCCCTCCCCACAGCCTCATGCCAGCCAGGGGGTGCCATCCTTGTCCCTCTGCAGACCATGGAGCTTTGTGTACAGGACCACGTCTGGGGGACGCAGCAAGCCGGGGAGCGGGCCGCCTGCATGAGCCCGGCCCACCTGCGGAGGCAGATGTGCACGTCTGCAGGTTGTGTGGAGGGGGGAACGCACACAGACAGATGCATCAGGACCCGCCAGACTCCAGATCGGGGCCCCGGGCTCTGGTGCCGCCTCTCAATAACTCATACACCACTGCCTCAGTTGTGTCATAGGCTCTGTATGGCCACACAGGTGCCCGGCGTAGATCTGGAGCTGGGGATATGGAGCCCAGGCTGGGAAGGTGGCTGTCACTCAGCCAGGTCCTTTCGAGAGAGGGCAGGTGGGCAGGAAAGTAGAGAAGAGCGTCAAGCTCCAGTGAAGGAGTTCCTAGTTGTCTAAGCTCCCACCCCCCTTTTGCCCTAAAGCCTGTCCTTGGGGGCTCCTGAAGACCACAGGCTTCAGCCCCAGCCCCGTGGGCCTGTGCCGGGCTCAGCCTTCCCTGGGGAACCCTGTTTGCCCCACCCCCATTCCGCCCAACACCCCTCCAGGGAGTACACTCCTATCTCCCCTCATGGCTGCAAACAGCTGTGATTCAGAGAGTCATTTCCAAGGAAACCAAAAAAAAAAAATTTTTTTTCTAGGCGTCAGGGGAAATTTCAACCGCAAAGCAAGTGGTTCCAGCGGAGCTTTGATGGCACCCGGGACGCAGCTTGGGGCTCTCCGCAGTGTCAACACTGTTCTCAGAGGCAGGGGCATAAACAGGACATATGTGCAGGGACATGGGGAGGGAGAGGAACGGTTCCCTAGTGTGGAAATGAAAGTTATCAATAGCATTCTGTTGCTGCTGTTGCTGTTCTTTGGTGTTGTTGTTGTTGTTGTTGTTGTTGTTGTTGTTGTTGTTTAAGGGCCCTGCTTGCAGCTCGCAGAACCAAAAAGATCAGAGCAGAAGTTAGCCGGGGCCTTTCACTGGGGACGCATCTGGCTCTCCGCTTGGCGTGGCCGGCAAGATTCAGACGCGGCCCAGCACCAAACCCTGGGAAGTCAGGGCACACCCCTCTGTGTCCCCCTGTTCTGGTGGCCACCCCACCCCCCACCCCAGCAGGGCGCAGGGTTGGTTTGGATCCCACATACAGGACCCTGGTCACTTACTGTCCCCGCAGAGCTCACAGTACATATACACACTCTTAAACAACATACTTGTACAAGTTGTCTGCGTACAGGACTGTGTATCATAGAGGGAACGGGGTCCGTTGACTCTTCCTGCTATTCTCACCATCACTCTATGCTTGCATGACAAAGGTGTTGGGTTCAGGATCTTGCCACGTGCATCCGAGAGTCGCATGGGAACTGTCCCCTGGTTGGGAAATTTGTACCTCAGAGCCACGGGGCTGTTGCTCTTTGGAGAACAGGAATGATTGCCTTCCAAATTTGCTCCAGATGGTGGCATTCGTCTTATTTTAACATTTTCAAATCACTGACTAGGGGAAAAAAAACAAAAACGAAAAAGGTAAATAAACCTAAGAAGGGCTATACTCTCTCGCACCTTTGAATGTAAAGAGTTGGAGCTGGCTTCGTCCAGGTCACACAGAGGTACCGGTATTATTTTTCATTCTAGAATTGCCACTGGCAGGCAGGAAGGATATCCAGCGGGGAGAAGGCCTTGCGAGCGCGGAGGCAAACCCAGCGGCGGCCCCCACCCCCCATCCCTCATCCCTCACCCCCATCCCTCACCCCCATCCCTCATCCCTCACCCCAGCTAGCTGTCCTGATGGCTGCAGAACCGGAGTGCAGACGTCCGCTCTCTGCCCGCTAGCGCCCCCTGTAGGCAGCTCTGCATCCCGGCTGCCGCACTTCGGACTCCCCGTGGTGCACTCGGTGTCGTGAATGGCCTCAGCCCCCCGCGGGCCTGTGGAACCCCGCCTGCAGGCTCTGGGGGGCTTGTGCCCTGAAGACTGAGACCCTGCAGACAATAGGCCGGGCAGGAAGTGTCTGTATTCACATTCAGCCCTCTGCCTGCCTTCCCTCTCTTCCCCTCCCGCTCCTTCCCCTCTGGCCCTGGGGATGTATCTTGCATCCTTTAAATGATCTTGTTTATTCTATGTGTCGGGATATAGTTATCTGAATATTAATTATGGCTTTAGTGAAGTTCATCGGTTGAATGCAGGAATTGAGAATTCCTCCTTCACTTTCAGCCACCTGCTTTGATTTCTCTGTTTATCTGCTTGACTGAGCTGAAATCAGTTTCTGTAAGTGAAAGTCGGCTGCTTGGAGCAGATGTTAATGCTCAGAAATAGTGTTCGCTCTGCTATTAGCATAAGTAGCATGATGCTAATAAATAGAGGTGTGCAGTGCTTGGTGGCGGGGACGTGGACCTGCCCCGTGACTGAGCCTGAGTGCTGCTCGGAGGAAGAGGGGGAGGCCCATTCTGGGTGCTGGGCACCTCTCTGCCCGAGCCAGCCCCACCCTCCCCTGTCCCCAGCACCCCATATACAGCCGGCTGGGGGCCGATGATTAATGACAGCAAGGGCTGTAACCAAATTGTAGTGCCATTAGCACCAAGTCACAACTGACAACTAGATACATCATCTCTGAGGTTTCTATCCAGCTAACTAATTTAACTCTGTGAATACGGGAAATGCCCCGATGCCATAAGGCAAACGTTGCCAAAGCCGGAGCCCGCTGGTGACCAATGAGAGAGGAGGAACTCATCGGACGCCAGGGCCAGGTCTCCGGCCCTGGCCGGCTCAGCTGATCTGTCTGCATCGCAATTGCGCTTTGAGGCTGTGGAATGGCTCTATCACATGTCCCACAGAGTCGAGCCCGCGGGGAACCGGCCAGCCCAAGCCCCCACCTGCAGGACCAGCCCTGCCGCAGATGTGACAGAATTTTCTTCTAAGTTAGAGAAGATCTGATCTTGGCAGTGCCTCCATCTCCAGTCCCCCGAATTTCTCCCCGCCTCTGCAGCTCCCCGCTTTCTCCAGGAGAGGGACTTGCAGGAGCTTTGATGAGAAACAGGTGGGCCTGACTCTTCTCACCAGACCTGCTCCTGAAAATAGGGAATGCAAATTGTTATCTTCTTTTTTGTGATCTTTTTTATTTTTTTTTTAACGATGAATTCTATTTGAAATGTGCTGTGTTTGCTCATCAGAAGATTCTTATAAGGAATCCTTTTAGAAATGCAAGACTCCTCTACCATGTGAATAGTCGCCCTTTAATTCATCTGGTTTATGAACTTGGGGGTGGGGTCCCACACAGCCATGTTTCTTAACACCACTCTCTGAATTACCAGGTAATTACATATTCTCTGAACCAGAAAGCTCCCATTCAAGTTGCTCCCCCCATTGTAGAAGCAGTGGCTGGGGAAGCTAGGGGGCAGGAACATCAACTCCATGATAGAAAGCCTCGATTTCCAAACTTCTCCGCAGCCGTACTGCAGTCAGAAAAACATCTAATCATTTCTGTGTGGTTCAGCAAACCCAGCCCCCTTTCTGGGGTTCCCCAACTCCTATCCAAGAGAATCAGGGAAGAGCACACAGGAGGGTGTCTGTGAAAGCAGACATTTCAGGAAACCCAAAGCACTCCACCCATCTGGAAAGGAGTCGTGTGGAAGAGAATGTGCAGTTCTGCCTCGAAGCTGCAGGCCCCCAGCCCTGGCCTGAGCCAAGGGCATGGTATCTGGAGTGGCCGAGCTGGAAGCGGCCGCCCACACCAGTAAGCGCAGGAGAAAGGAATGGCAACAACCCAGAGACAGTAATTCTGGGAAATTGAACTTCCATGAGAGATATCCAGAGAATGGAAACCAGGGGAAAGCCTTCAGTGCCTGAATAATTATGCGAGCCCCCTCTTTGCAGGGCGTGCCCTAAGACCATAACTTTAGGTAACCAATACTTATCTAAATCGGGAACACCCACCCCGTCTCCAAAGCACTTTCTCCTTTGCGAAGTTCTCTTCTCGCTTTCTCTCACGCCAGGTGTGTCACTGCAGTCACCAGTGAAACATGGGAATGCTGAGTTTGATATGGTTGTCGAGGGAGGAGGTCAGTTATTTCAGGAGACAAAACACAAGGTTCAGAAAATGAATGCTGTGTCACTCCACTTTTTCATTTTCTGCCTTATCTTCCAGAAAATGAAGAGTCACATGCCTGACCCCCATGCTCTCATCTGCTTATCTCAGGGGCCAAAGCATATGTTTCCCCTGCGTCCCTCAGAGAGGCTATTACAATTATCCTGAAAGGTCTGTTCGTTAACCTGAAAGTTGTGTCAGATGTAAATGGGGTACAGTCTCCCCGCATTGAGAGCATCCATCCCTCCATCCATTATTCCACACACCCTGGGCAGGGGTTACAAAAGTGACAGAGACAGGAGAAGCAGGGGGCGGGGGGGGGGGGTCCCCTGCCCTCAAAATACCTACAGAGAAATAAAGTCAAAGCCACATTTTCCCAAAGGGCCTCAGGAACGCACATTCAAAGTGCCGGGAGCATTCAGAAGAAGAAAGGCTGTCTCCTGAGGGGACGACTTGGGGAGCTGCTGGCAGGGTGTCCTTCGATCTTGGCCTTGATGAATGGATAGGACTGTGAAATGCAGAGATCAGCAGAGTGCCCTCTGCAAGGAGAACATGGATTGAGTAACGGTGGCGAGGTGCTGGGGAGCGGAGCCCGGGCTGGCTGCACAGGGGGGGTGGCAGGCCTCTGCACCGGCAAGGGTGCTGGCCTGAGAGGTCCAGGGCCTGGTGCTTGCTTCAAGAGGGTTAGCACAGGGAGGGAGGCGGGGTGGGGGTTAAGGAAGAGCTTGAGGAGGAATGTGAGTAGGTCTCACTCACTCATCACCTTCCACAGTGACCAAAAACGAACCTGCGCCCTGCCCTCCTGACCTCTCTGCCCTGCACTCCAGAACTGCAATGCTCTGCAGCCCAGGGTATTGGGGTCTGGCTCCTCCAACTCAGGGCTACATCCTGCATCCCAAAGGCCCTCTAGCCAGGTCAGAGGACACCAGCTCCAGTGAAAAGCCTGCATTCCCAAACTTCTCCCTCCCTCCCTCCCTCCTGCCCCGCCCCACCCCACCCCTCCAGTCCTCAACTTGCTTAAAGGTTCAGCCTTTAAAACAAACTGCTGTTATTAAGTAAATAATTGATTGCCTTCCCCATTTTTTATTAATCAAAGGCTAATCAGAGCCGCAGGTCGGCAGGTGGCAACCAGTGTCAGCCACACAGTGCGGATATCATTCCTGCTAAAAGCAGCGAGGTGCTATTTCTGTTTTCTCTGTGCAGCCTCATCAAGGGGACATGTGCAGGGCCCATTAGGCTTTGTGCTCTACTGACAAAAGCGCGTAGGTTGAGGACTCCAGGTTGGTAAGCTCAGCGAAGCAGTCCACACCCTCAAGGGTCCTGGGGATGTGGAAGCAGGTGGTTTGAGGACCCGGGCCCTTGTGCAGGGAGAACTAGCTGCTGGGAGAGAAGGGTCTCCCTGTTCCTGGTGGGCAGTGGGCAGGAAACGCCAGGTTTAGGCAGCCCAGGACTCAGAGAGCCTTCCTGAGTCAAGATTCAGGCTGGAACTGGCCCTGGACCGAGGCTGAGGGTCCCTCCGGGCCCTCCCACAAGCCTGTGCCCTCACCCCATTGCTGCTCTCCCACAGGTGGCCCCCACCCCTGCTGACAAGACACCCGCCCACCCCGACCCCTCCCTTGCCTGTACCACCCTCTAACTTAAAGATACCATGACAACATCAAGGTTCTACTGCTGGGACCTGATCCTTATCAGTCCCCCTTCTTTTCTTTTCTTTCTTTTTTTTTAATCTTGCTGACTTTTTTCCTTTTTTTCCCCTCTCTCTCTGTCTCTCTCTGTACTTATTGATCCCAAACGAGGAAAAAGTCTATTAATCCTAAACCCAGAGAAGATTGGAGATAGGGCCGAAAGGGCTTGTCAGGACAGAGCCACTAGGGCATGATCTCCTGGGACGGTGACCAAGGGAGGGACGGGAACAAAGGAAGTGCGACAAGGGGTGGCTGCCCCAAGGAAGCCAAGGAAGCAGATATGGTCCCCGGTCGACCCGGCTGAGGAGGAGCCTCCAATCTCAGCTTCTCGCCAACCTCCAAGGCGGGGGACAATGATGATGCTCATAAACCACCCCTGCCAGGCCTCTCTAGTCTCAGAGCACCTTCCTGGGCAGGCAGGGGAGGGGGTTCATCTTCTTGGGGACCACAAAGCCTTAGGTGCTTGTCTGGGCTTGCCCACCCTCAGGGATGGCACCAGGGCACAGCCCAGGCCCAGCTAATATGGGGACGCCTACCTGGGGTCACAGGAACTATGGGAGTGACACTCCACAGGGTCCCGAGCAGCTGGATGAGCCCCCCACCCCCCCACCCCCCGAGACCTTAGGCAAGTTCCCTAACCTCTTTCTGCCTGAGTTTTCTCCCCTGTGACACTGACATTAATTGTAACGATCTCATCAGGTTGTGGTGAGCACTATATGAGATCATCTCTATGAACAGCCCAAGTGTTAGACTTATCACTAATAAATAATTTTTATTACATCTTCATCCAAAGACCAGAAAGAGAGTCTGGCCCACTGTCCTCTTCGCACGATGGACAATTGGGGGCGGGAGGGGGGTGCAGACTTCAGATACAATCCAACATGAGGCAGGGTGTCCACACTGATACAACCAAAAGCATCAACATAGCTCTGTGTGCTGACTGTCGTCCAGTCTGTGAGTGGAATGCATGCCAAACCCTCAGGACTTAGCTCATCCCTCTCTTTTTCAACCCTTAAATTGCAGCCAGCCCCTAGGGACTCAGGCTACAGAGTCTCAGCCCCCTCCAAGCCCTACTCTGAGCAGACAAGTCAGGATCCTTAGGGGCGAGGCCCAGGCACCTGCAAACTCAAATACCTGCCCAAGCTCCCATGGCTGTTTGTTGGGTGGTAGTGGGTGCTGGTTCCCCTGGAGATAGCGTCTAGCTTCCTGTGTCACAAACCAGTATCACACTACAGTCTCCCTCAAAACGCTCAGCCCTGGCTAGTCCAGAAATCCATCAGCAGCTTGGAAAGCAAATC
Source organism: Craseonycteris thonglongyai (assembly GCA_004027555.1). Taxonomy (NCBI): domain Eukaryota; kingdom Metazoa; phylum Chordata; class Mammalia; order Chiroptera; family Craseonycteridae; genus Craseonycteris; species Craseonycteris thonglongyai. The sequence goes on along the minus strand of PVKE010000028.1, from coordinate 239,527 downwards.
CAAAGCATCTGGCGTCCCATGTCTGTGGGAAGGAAGCAGTAGCTGCCTCACCTATGGGAGCACCCGTCCTTCTCCCAGGTCCCCTGGCTCCATTCCTCACGCCAGGCTCCTGGACATGGGAGCTGGCACTGGCTGTTTGGATGTGCCCTGTTATGCTTCTTCGTGGGTCTCTCTCAAGAGAGGGTCTGCTATGCCAGCTCTGGACTCCCTACGGCCAGAGAGAGTGTCCATAGGCATCTGGGCACCTTGCCCATGTTGTCTGGAACAGAGCGCTGGACAGATGGGGCACTTTGCGTTCTGCTCACCTCTGGGGCCTGGAGCAGACTGATTGGATCAGAGGAAGAAGTCAGGGTCATCCATCCCAGACCAGAGGGCCAGAGACACACATTATGTCATCTGCTCTCCCACAAACACTAGGAGGCGGGACCTACTATCCCCATTTGACAGATGAGGACACAGAGGTACAGAGCACTTGAGGAATGTGCGGAGTAAATACGGGACTTGAGAGACAGCTCTGAACCCAATCCTTCACGACACCCACATAGGGTGTCCCACCCTAGAGACTCACTCCCCTGGGAAGGCAGCAATTTCGGAGTTAAAGAAATAAGGGGGTGAGATACAAGTATATGGCAGGTTTGTTGTTCATTAGCTGCTTGAAATTATGAAAATTAGACTCCAAGTTACCAATTTACAGAAGAATAACAGCAAGAGAGGCAGGTTGGTACAGTGGGGGTAAATGCTCAACGAGGGACTGCAGTGTTAAGATTTTCAATTATTATTATAAGACACGCACCGGTAAAAAGTGCAAAGGGGTATACAATGAAGTGTAGTCTCCCTCCCACTCTCGATCCCATCCCACTCGCCGGCAGGAGCCGTTTCCTCCGTATTCTTCCAGAAATATGCCAGGGACAAACAGGCACAGGCAAACATACCCACAGACACTTCCTGTTGTGGAAATCGGAATATATTCCCCACATTGCCATGCACCCTGATTTTTGACTTTGCAGCATGCTGACTCTTTCCAAGTTGGCATGCTCATGGGTCAGCGTCATTCCATTTAGTAGCTGCATAGTATTCCATTGTCCAGCTAGCCACTAACTTACATAGTCAGGCCCCCTGTGATGGACACTGCAGTTCTTTCTAGTTTTATGTTTTATTTTACAACAGTCATGCACAATCACTATCTCTGTGTGCATCTGTAGCACCCATGTACAATTCCACCGGTAAGATAAAGTCTTACAAGTAAAATTATTTCTGTAAATTTGAACATTTTATATTTTGATTGATCTCTTTGCTTCCAATGAGATTGTACCAATGTAAGATCTCTTAAATTTATTTCTGAATTCCTGGTTTCCCAAACTCCTCACTAACATTCAATACAAAAGCATACCTCGTTTTATTGTGCCTCACTTTGGTGTGTTTCACCAATGTTGTGTTCTTTACAAATTGAAAACAAAACCCTCCCTCCAGGAAAGGATTACAACTCACATTATTGCGGTGGTGTGGAACTGAACCACAGTACCTCCGAGGCGTGCCTGGAATCAGAACACACATTTGCCAAGACTCGGGTATCAATTCCTGCCCTGACGCAAACTAGCTGTGAGGCCTTGAACAAGTCACTCCATACTCTGGGTTTCATTGGCCTCACCTGTGAACTGAAGGGTGGCCTCACCCATCTCTAAGGACACTTTCAGCTCTACTTGTCAGTGAGTTTTTTTAAAGATTTATTTTTATTGTTTTTGACAGAGACAGAGAGAAGAGGGAGGGCCCAGAACAGTCTCCATAGTTGCACGTCATTGGTTTCTCCACATAGTTTCATTCCACAGGTGAGCGCGGGGCTGCACAGGGCAGGAAGTGGGCCAGGGTCTCACCCCAGTGAGAACCGAACTGGGGGCACTCCCCAGCTCAGCATATGGGTCCATACGGGCTGGGGCCGGGATTCGATCCTCGGCCCCGGGGGCTGCAAAGTGAGCGCTCAACCCACTGAGCCATCCCGGCTTCCCCTGTCAGTGACTTTAAGTATCTACCCAATGCCTGCTGTGTGGTAACACTGTGCTGGGGCCAATGAGTTCTCCTAGCCTAAAAGAACTTGAAATCTGTCTGGGGAGTGGGACACACTGGGAGGATATTTAAGGAGCAACTTGGGGTCGTCTGAAATCAAGTGTAGTGCTGTGTGCTTTTGACTATGAGCATCTAGATGGTCACAGGTAACCCCAGGGTAAGCTGGCCAGATACACGGTTTCAAATGGAACAGAAAAACAACAGTACAGTCCCGTTTCAAGGGGTACGGCTGGTCAGCCTAGTCTCACCAGGCTAAATTCAAGGTGTCAGCGGGCTGACCAGACGTACCCCTTGAAACGGGAACATACTGTTGTCTTCCGTCCCGTTTCAAATGGTACGTCTGGGCAGCCTGTCCGAGGGGCCTGTGGCCCGCGCGGCCTCTTAGAGGAAGCAGAACTTGCATGGAATGAGCGAAGGAAGCACCGGCGTGTTCATAGGAAACTCTGCTCCCACCCTCCTACCCAGAGCCTGGAATGTCGGGCCGCTTTCTCTCTCTCTCTCCCCAGCACCCCACAGTCTGCTTGTTTTCTCACCACGGACTGAAACCAAGTGAAACATCAGGTTTGTCTCAGAACATGCTTTGATGTTCCAGTTCAGTGAGGACCAGTTCCCATCCCAGCGGTTTCACTAAGTGCTGTGTTCTTTGTGGACACATCGGTTTCGTTTACTGTTCTGGAAAAATAAAAAATTGCGACACGTAAACCTTGATTAACCCAAGTTTTCAGAAGATGGAGGGTTCTAATTAATTCTGTTTTCTGGGTAGCGGAGGGTAAAGAGGTGTGTGGGGGGGTGAAGGGGCGGGGTGGGGGGCTTGAGCTCCTCTCCCGCTCATGTCAGCCCAGGCAGGTGACCCTTCTCCGGGGCTGAACCCGCCCAGGCAGCCGCCTGCCTCTGTGTCGCAGGTTGAGCTGAGGGTGACGGAGCTGATGTCAGGGAGCTCAGGCGTCATTTTTTTTGGCTTTCAGTCAGCTCTACAAAACACAAGGCTTGCTATTTTCTTCTTGACTGTGCTCATTTGCGGGCGATTTGGCTGATCTTCCTGAAAAGGGCATGGGGACATTGGAAGACCATTGCCATGGCTTGAGGGCTCTGCTCAAATGAATTGACGTTATGCTATTTGGGGCTTACCTACGTTAACAGTATCAGCCACGGCTTGTCACCGCCGGAGAGGCTCTGGGTCCAGCTGCTCACTTGATAAGGAAACCGAGGCTCAGGGACGCAGAGACACTGGTTTCAGAACTCTCAAAGAAATGGGGTGGCGACCGCACCTAACCAATGGGGCTGTTTCATGACAGGGCACATGACTTGCCTACAGTCCCACACAGTCCCGTAGGGGCACAGCCTGACCCATTTCCTTGCCTCTCCCTCCCACTGGACACCAAAGCTTTTCCCAGGGGGTCCCCAGGCCCCAGAAGCCCCTTCTCCCTGGTATTAGAACCTCTTTGTCAGGAAGGTAGCCCTGGAATCCATATCTTTATTTATTTTTTTATTGCTTTTTTTGATAGAGAGAGGCAGACAAGCAGACAGACAGAGACAGAGAGAAGGGGGAGGGCCCAGAGCAGTCTCCATTGTTGACAGCATTAGTTTTAGATGTAGTTTTATTCCATAGGTGGGTGAGGGGCTGCACAGGGCAGGAACCAGGCCGGGAGCCTCCCACATGGGCCCCGGCAAGAACTGAACTAGGGCACACCCCAGCTCAGCACATGGGTCCGCATGGGCCAGGATTCGATCCTTGGGCGCCAGGGCTGCAAAGCAAGAGCTCAACCCGCTGAACCAGCCCAGCATCCCCTGGAATCCGTATCTTAACAGGCACCAGACACAACCCTGAGGTAGGCTGTTGATGTGAGAGACCCTGCTCTACAACAAGCTGCCTTTGGTGATCCAATTAAATAAATAAATAAATAAATAAATAAACAAATAAAACCAGTCTTACAGAATCAACCTGCTTCTCAGGCCAGTGTCTGTGCCCCAGTCACCCTCCACCCCAGGGCTGAGCACTCCCTAGAGAAGCCTTGACAATCCAGAACGTTTCCAGCCCCTCCGGATCAGGGGCGCACACTCACAGCCAGGCACGTGCCAGTCACCTCTTCGGACAGACTGCTTACCTCCGTGAAGGGGCGTCTGAGTGGCAATACAATGCCCCCACTAACACCCTTAAAGGCCACCTCGTGCTGAGACTAGGACCTAGTCCTAGCCCTGGTCCTGCTCCCACCTGGCCACACGAAGTGTTCTGCCACCGTTCCACCAGTGGTGAGGAGATACAAGGGATCCCCTCCACCACCACCTCTCAGAGCCGCTGGGATAGACTGAGGTCAGTAGTGCTCAAACTTTAGTCCTCTTCAGAGTACCCTCCAGGGCTTCTTGAACAGATGCTCAAGCCCCTTCCCAGAGTTCCTGACTCAAAAGGTAGGTAAGGCCCAAGAATTTGCATTTCTATCAATTCCCAGATGATGACCAGGGGCCCATGCTGTAGATGTGTCGCCCACCCCACCCCTACCCCCGCCCCCACCCTCCTGCTTTGACAGCTGTTGATCTAGGGAACTTGTGAAAGGGATGGTTATTATTTTTAATTTTGTAAAACACAGGCTCTGTCTTTAAAGTGGCGAAAGTACTGTTTACTCCCTCCAAAACCATATCTGATAAATGTAAGCTTTCATGAATCCCATTTGCTTGCCTAAGAACCTATGGAACGTTTAGAATATGCTATGGACCACCTGGCCAGTCACCAGATGAGCCCAATACCTCACTTCCTCACCACCCTCCCTACCCCCTAAGAAGTGTCAGCTCAAGGAAACAGAAAGGAAACGTGAAATACTCATTCAAGTCCACAATCTGTCTCACTTCCACCTGCACAAACCAGGTCACAGATACCCAGAACCCACATCCACACAAACATGCAAGGTTGTTCCCACTCCCCACCCCCACCCCCACCCCGAGAAACCCCTCGCAAAGGACCCTGTCTGCATGAGCACAGCTGGTTCCCTGCTTAGGTGTGTGTGTGTGGGGGGGGGGGGGTCCCCCAGTCTAGATAGATGTGGTGCTACTGAGTTAGAAGGAATACATTAAAAATGAAAAGGGGCTCCAGAAGTCAGTAACCCCAAATCAGAAGGGGCTGATGGCGTTCCCGTTGTTGAAGACAGATGTGAATGGGCATGAAATCGGACAGGAGGGGCGGCGCAGCGGCGGGGGCAGCCCACCGAGGGGCCTGGACTCAGGAGCCACCCCGCGGCCAGCTCAGAGGAAGGGCGAGGCAGAGAAACACAACAGAAGGGTGGTCCGACGGAGCCAGAGGCCCCCAGGCAAACAGGAGCGATTGTAACAAAGAGAAAGAGGAGGCGGGCAGGAGGAGCGAGCGGAAGGGAGGGCTGGAGAGCGAGCAGCCTTCGGGAGAGGACGGGAGGCGCAGACAAAGAGAGTGCAAGCAGCCAACAGCCGGACGGGCCCTCGCGCCGAGACCCAGCGCACCCCCACTCCCACCCCCGCGGGGGCCCGGGTCTCCCCGTCACGCCGATGAGGTCACCGCGGCCGGAGAGCTGAGCGGGGGGCGCAGCTCTGCACCCCCAGGGGGCGATGCCCCGCGCTGGGAGCGCGGTCCTTTCCGCTCCCGCCCCGCTCCCTGCCCCTGATGGCTTGGTAATTGATTGGCCCCGCGCCCTATTTTCACCGCGGGCGGCCGGCGCCAGAGGTCGGCGAATATCAATATTTCCCGCGGCTGCTCCGCGGTCTAGATCCTCCTGCTCCGGGCCGCCCCGCCGGCCGAGAATTTACCTTTGGTTTAACAAGAAGTGGGAGCTGAGTCAGGGATTAGGGCTTGTCAAGTGAAGTCAACACAAATAAATTATAATAGAGAAAAAGGGGGGCTGGTGGATGGGGGAAGGGGGCGACATTCCTCAACAAGGCGGGGAACAATCAAGGCAGCCCGGGGTTAATTGTAGGAGGGTGGTGGGAGGAGGAGGGGGATGCAGAGAGGCAGGGAGGGGAGGAGATGGGAGGAAGAACTGGATTTTAAAAGACCATGGAATCCTCATTCCTGGGGCTGGCACTGGAAGCCATGGGTAATTGCTCATTTTCCTTCTCCCCACCCATCTTGTCCCCTCCCCCCACCCCCCAGCACGGGCACCCCTGCAGCCTGACTCGTTTCATCACCCCTCTCTCCCCCATAATATTATCTGGTCCTACTTTAAGTGACCTTTCTCCTCCAACCAGATGTGACTCAACATTGATGGTGGTATTGCTGCATGCCAGGCACTGTGCCAGGCGATAATCAAATATTAGCTCATTTAACCTCCTCCACAGCCCCAGGAGACAGGCTTCATGGGTGCGGGGCAGGGTCTGCAGCTCCACCCCCATCCACAGCCCCCAGAACAGTAACGGTGTGGTGAGAAATGGAATGAATGTACAAGCGGGAGGCAGGAACCCCTGTGGAGCAGACACGCACGCTCCCCCAGCCACACACTCTCCCCTCCACTCCACTCCCTGCCTTCACCTCTTGATGAGGGGTTCAGTGGTTCTTCATTAGGGCAGTGTAGAGGCTCAAGTTTCACACTGGCATGGAAGACCAAAAGGGATTGGTTGCAAGAGACTTTGTGAGAAAAAGGACAGGAGCCAAATAATTCCTGTAAATGGGGCTCCTCTCGACAGGCCACGGGGTCCCCCTTCTCTCCTAGATCTGTTCTGCTCACAGCCTGAGCTGCAGGAATCAGCTGATGAGCACCCTACGATGGGCCTGGCTTTCCCAGCACCCAGCCTGGGCAGGTTTCTCTGCCCTCTCCCCCCAATACCACACCCTTAACACGCCTGTGTCCCCAGCCCAACTCACCAAACTTCTTACGGGTGATCAAAACTCCAGGATCCCAGAGTTAGGGGCAGCCCAAGGACAGTGACATGTGGCAAGCACAGGTGGTCCACAAGAGAGCCTCCTCCAGGACACTGACCACCTGCAGGGGGAGTTGAAGGTGTAGATGGATTTCCTGGTACCCCAGAAGAATCTCTGGGGTGCCTCTAATCCCTGATCTTATTCTAGAAGGAGACTTGGAAGACCATGAGGGGATCCGGGCCAACTCTCTTCTTTTGAAAGATGCCCAGCCACCCAGATCCATGGGACCCCCATGTCTGCTCCCACTCTGACCCGGAGTTCTCAAGGGTCCAATCCTAGCAGGTCTGCACATACACCCAGCCACATGGTGAGCCTCGCAGGGGAACAAAGAAGAAGCCAAGCAGTCCCCCACCCCCACGTTCTCAGTCTAGTTGTGGAGAACAATCCTGTCCACTGCCAAACCATTACGGAGCAACACAAGGAGGTGTGACAAAGGACATTACCCTGTGGTCCTGCCCACTGGGAGTTCTGCAGTTAGAGACAGGAGCGCTGGGTGTGGCTGAACTGATGTGGGATGGCTTCAGGAAGGCAGGGGTGAATGCAAGGCCAGAACCTTGAGGCAGACCAAACTGATAGGGAGACCTGGGAGATGATGTCGCCCTGCAGAGTGGGTTCAGAGAGGCTGGGAAGAAGTCAGGGATCAGAGATGAGTCCCCAGGGCACCTGATGGGCCTGGCCACCCTGTCCGCAGGGGTCAGGTGAGGAGGAGTCCACCAAAGTGGCCTGGAGCTCTCTCAAACAACAATCCTGCACCTGCTAAAAATGCCTCCACTCCCCTCCCTCAGCCCTTATATCAACCTCTTGGTTAATGTACGAAGGGTAACGCATTTTACAGGCCCAGTTCTTTGCCCCACTTCCACGCACATGCACACACACCCTATGTGTAGTCAGACCTGGCAGAGTCTCAGAGAGAAATGGCTTGATTTCCCCTTTAGGCCGATTCCTGAATCCCAACCTCGTCTCCTAGCTCTGCTCTACCTGGGTCCTGGGGACATAGGAAGATGTGTGGTTCCTGCCATCTGAAGCTCACCTCTGGCACAAGTCAGAAGCAGGGAAGAATCCGAGATGGTCCCTGTGCTAAGTGGCAGGTTCTGTATGGCAAGGGCAGGGTTATTGGGACAGGAAGGATTTGCGGAGGTCACATGAAGCAGGACTCATGTAGAAAACAGTCTAAGTGTTACTCTTTTACTGGGTCATCACTGTTGGTGCTGGTCATCTGGCATCTATGATCTCATTCAGTCCTCAGATTTCTATCAGGAGGGAGGTACCATTTCTCTTCTTCACTTAGAGAGGCAGACACCGATGCTACGGGAGGTTAAGGGCAGAGGCTAGTGGCAGAGATGGTGTCTGACCCCAGCGCTGCCAACTCAGAAGCCCCAACTCTTAAACTCTCTGGGTGCTAAGTGGTGATATCTTGCAGAGACCAGATGGGGTGGAGAGAACAGCAAAAGTCCCTTGGAGACTTAAGAAAAATAAAGAGGGAGGCTGGATTTTCCTGTGTTCCAGGGGGTATGTGGGGTGGTGTCGCCTGCTCTCTGTAACTGTCACTCTTCAAGCCCTCCTGCCTGCTTGGCAGGATGAAGGACAGACCTTCACAGGCAGACGGGAGAGGCCAGGGTCACCACAGGCAAAAGCGCACCCAGCGCTGCTCCTGTCACCTAGACGGAGGCTCTGATCCTCCACTAAAAATGTCACGCGGGAGACAGGCACGCTCTGATCTTCAGAGAGCCACGGTGCAACTGTGATGACATGCGGGCATCGAGATTTGCATATTTATTATAGATAAGCTGTCAAAATGTATGTTGTCAATTTCACCTTCTACTCCAGATTTAATGGTGCACGTAAAGGACAGAAAATCTTTAATATTAATATTAATATGATTTTAGATTATAAGACCGCATTGTAGATATCAATCAGCCAACCCTTAAGGACATGTCACTCAAGTTGATATAGTTTATAGAAAATTAATGTAATCCATCCTGTATGATCTATTACAGGGGCATGAAGAGAGAAAAGAGTGTGTGTGTGTGTGTGTGTGTGTGTGTGTGTGTGTATGTGTGTGCACTCACGCGCACTTGAGGCGGGGGCTGGGGGGGCATTATTACTTGCCACAGTTCTCCACACGTGCTATGTTGTGTTCATGCCTGAAACATCAGAGGAGGGAGCCTGAGGATTTTAGACTTGGCGTGGACCTCAGAGATCAGCCGTGTCAACTCTTTCACTTTGCTGTGAGGAAGGGAAGGCCCAGAGAAGGTAGTGACTCAGCCACGTCACTACTAATTAGTGGCAGAGGTGAACCTGGAGCCCAGGCTTGGTCCTGCCTCTCTCCCTACTTTGCACGATGTGCTCCAGAGCTCCCTGCTACACGTCCATCCTCCATGATACACTCCCATCTTCCCCCTCTTTACAGTGACAGGAAGCTGCTTGGCCATTAGCTCCTTTGTCCGTTTCAAAAGATCGCAGGGGTCCCCCCCCTCCTCCCGGTCTTCAGAAGAACTACTCCCTATGACAAGGGGCCTGAGGGGCCTTGGCAATGTGCAGAGGGGCTTTCCTGGTATTGCAGAGGTGCCAAGAAAGCCAGAAAGATCCCACTGCTTGCCCGACCTGTGTTTTGACGCCTGAGGTCTGGCATTGACACTCTACTCAAATCATGACCAGACATTTACTACGGGCATGGCAGTATGAGTAACCTCCCAGAAATGCATGCCATCACAAGACTGTACCTCTAGGAGGGATTGGATAATCCCAGACACATTTTAGCACCTGGGCTAACGCCTCTGCCCTAGCCTGGGGTCATCCCAGCAGCACTAAGCTGGCCCCAGGGCTTTGGAAATGGGCTCAGTAGTGCTGAGCAGAAAGTGGCAATAGCCTCTGGGTTCCCAGCTCTGCCCTCCAGTCCTGTTATCTCCCCTGCCCACCCACCCATACCCAGCTTGCTTTAACTATGCAGAGAAAAAAAAAAAAAGCTTTATTTTCCAGACAGCCACCCAAAGTCTGTCACCCTCTGCCAGCTGCTGGCCTTGCCTGAGGACCAAGGACATGGACAGAAAGAAGGGATTGCTCCCTGGAGTTTGGGCCCGGGGTAAGAGGCAGCCTATTCTTCTAGGGTGAGGCTTGGCTAATTTGGGTTCCCATTGGGGTGAGAGAATACAGACCCAAGAACAAGAAGAATGGTATGCCTAATCTGCAGGCCACTGTTTTCTCCTTGGGGGCCTCACTCTCTCTGGAAGCCCTAGTCTTACCCAAGGGAAGTAGAGGCAGCAATGCGAGGTCTGGCAATTAAGTTTGGGAACACATCCTAAAAAAAGTGCTACATACTTCATTGCTGAGTATCACTACAGTCACCTTTGAAGTTAGTTCCTCCCCCTGGGAAGCTATGCACCAAGGCCAGTACCTAGTCTACCCTTCAAAGCAATTTTGGAACTCTTTTCCTGAAATGGCCATCAGAGCCTTCATCGTATTACCCTTGATGTCCTGAATGTCATCACAATGACTTTCTTTTAATATTTTCTTTATCTTTTGGTAAAGAAAAAAGTCATTAGTGGCCAGATCAGGTGAGTAGGGAGGGTGTTCCAAAACAGTTATTTGTTTACTGGCTAAAAAACTCCCTCACAGACAGTGCCATGTGAGCTGGTGCATTGTCGTGATGTAAGAGCCATGATGAATTGCTGACAAATAGTTCAGGTCATTTTCATCCAACTTTTTCACGCAGCCTTTTCAGCACTTCCAAATAATCAACTTGGTTGATTGTCCAGTTTTGTATAAATTCATGATAAACAATCCCTCTGATATCAAGAAATTTTAGCAACAATGTTTGAACTCTTGATTCGGACTGATGGAATTCTTGGACATAGAGGATTGGCTGATTTCCATCGTGCCCATGGACGCTTTGTTTCAGGTCATATTGGTACACCCTTGTTTTATCACCAGTGATAACACAACCCAAACCATTGTCTTGCCTCTCCAAAAGGTCTCGGCAAACTTGGACTCTGCTTTTGTTCATCAGTGAGCTCCTTTGGGGCCATTTTTGCACACACCTTTCTCATGTCAAGATTTCCAGTTAAGATTTTCCTAACTGTTTCTCTATTGATATTTACATGGTCTGCTATGCTTCTTTCTCACAGCCAATGATTTTGACACACGATTCAATGAGTTTTTGCAATGTTTTTGTTAGTTCTGCTCGGTACTGGCCACCCTGACCTCTCTTCATCAGTGACACTTTCTCTGTCCTCAGAAAAATGTTTAATCCTTTTGTACACTGCCATTTTGTTCATGGCATTATCCCCATAAACTTAGACTGACATGGTCCCTGATTTTACTTTCATTCTTGTCAAGTTTAACAAGAAATTTGATGTTTGTTCATCGCTCTAATTCAAGCTCTGACATTCTCAAAATGGCACACAAGTACACACACAACAATAATGAACACCACTCGGCAAGATACTGCCATGCGTCAACACGAACACAGCTGTGAGATACTGATATACCAAGGTTATAAAACCTTACAGAGTAGTTTGTACCGTGCTGCCAACATAAAAGCTCAGTGGCGAGGTTGTGAACTTAATTGTCAGACCTCATGTCTTGTTGCCTGAGTGTCCACGGCGACCTTCTCCCCCAGGGTTCTTCCACACCTCAACAGAACACCTGGCCTCCCACCAGTCCGCCAGCCCAGCAATCTGTCCCCTTCAATCCTGTCCCCAATCCCTGCTCAGGCCCCTGGGCTCACTGGCTGTCCTCCTGTAGCACAGGAATCAGGGAAGTCCTGCCTGGGCCAGTTCATGACCATGCATCTTGTAGACATCCACACTTACTTCTTATCTGAGGAAGACAAGGCCCGTCAGAGCTCCATAAATCACAGAGGTGGGCAAGACCCATGCCCCTGGTGGGGACACTTGTTGCTGGGGCTCCTCAGTGACCCCTACGGGGCCCAGCCAGATGGACGAGCTCTCAGCTGCCTATCAATCCCAGAAGTTTATTTGCATACCGCTGCAGATTGCCAAACACCTGAAGCATTTTTCCGTCCTGTTCAAACTACAAAAGCCTCCTCAGGTACTTCTGTATTGGTGCTTCCTTCTATACAATGGCAGAATGCTGATATATTTTCATCTTCCACCAAAAGCTCTGAGAAAGAGGACCCACAGAAGGGGCAGGAAGGTATGACACAGGCAGGGGAAATGACAAGGGCATGCCATCAGCGAGCACACACCTCTTTCTCAGGGGAAATGCAGCCAGTCAGAGAGGGTCTCCATCAGGAAGAGGGTAGCCATCCCCAGATGACATCTGCCGGCTCAGAAACCCACCAGTCTCCCTCATACCTCTCTCAGAGGCAGCCTTTTCCCAGGCGCTGTTCTGGGTCCCAGCTGTTAAAGGTTCAAAGCTGGGTGGGTGGAGACAAACGCAAGTGCCCAGGAAGAAAGGAAACTCCTGTGGGATCATAGAAGCATCCCCTGTGGCCAGGCCCTCGGAAGTGTTCCACCGCTCTGTGGGCTCTTAGCACCTACCAGTGGAAGTAGCAGGAGGCAGGCCTTGGTTCTGTCCGAATTCCAGTATTCTTCACGAATGCCTTTGGTCTCCCTGGGGAGGGTTGGGATCCCTGCTCAGTTTTCAGGGATTGGATGCCCCATCCCCTGAAATTATATGCAGAATTGCTTTGTGTGTACATATGTTCATACGTGCGTGGATGCATTCATGTGTGGCGTGCTCAGGGGACATTGTTCTGGGAAGAATGCCTTTAGAGTCCATTGGATTTTCAAAGGGCAAGAGACTCCTCTGGAGTGTTAAGGAAAGAACCATTGGGCTGCCCTGCCTGCTGCTCAGCTATGGAGCCAGGGCGCTGTGCGGGCTGCCCTACTCAAGAGGAGTACAGACCAGGACTAAATCTAACTCCATCCTAAGCAAGATTGCTTGGGGCAGGGGCGGGTCCAGGGGCAAGGGTTGTTCTTCAGGCTCAGCAGCCAATGGGGGTCCGAGGGGATTCTCAGCCCGGGAAGGGAGGCCAGGCGGGTCTGTAAGCTAGCCGAGGCTCTGTGTATGTGGGTTCTCGGAATCTGTAGTCCTCTGTCCCCTGTTGCCCACCCGGAGGTTGTTTTCTCTCCCTGACCCTGCTTGTTTATCTCTGTGTCACCAATATCAGTTTTTATGTATTCCCGGGTCCCCTCTCCTTCGTTTGCCTCCATTAATACTTCTTGTTCAGGAGAGGATAAACAGGGTCATAATCATGCCGTAAAGTGAGCCACGGGCTGCGTGTCGCTTATTGCCCAGGGGTCTGCTAATTGGAATTTATAAAGTTCAATAAAAACTATAATCCAATAAGAGCTGAAACTCTTCTTCATTTATCTTAAGGGTAATATTCCTCCTGCCCGCCCACCCGCCAGCCTGCCAGCCAGCAGTGGAAGGCCAGGGAGCAGCCACCAGCAGGGCCTTCCCTGTGGCCACAGAGTTCCTGGGAGTGCCTAGCACTGAATCTAGGGCCAGGCCAGGGTAGGTGGAGGGCCTGGTGTGGCCACTCGTCACCCAACCAACCATGGTGGCCTTAACTTTGAGGAAAAGGGGTCCCCACAGTCTGAGCATTATCCCTTGCATCATTACAGACTCACCCCCAGTTATAGGTGCCTGTGTAATTGCCTTGCCCTCCTAGCCCCCACCCTACCCCCCACCTTGCCTAGGAAAACACAGGGGACCTGCTGCAGAGAATCCTATGTGAGGGTGATGGCCCCAAACCTGGGGTTGAAGGTGCCTTTCCTGGCCCTGGGAGGTCCCAACCAGGGCGGGAGCCATGCTGCATCAGGCATCCACCAAGAGCCATTTCCACCCGAGACGCCACAGTGAAGAAGACCAGAGAAGGTGGGGAGAGGGGTGCCCGCAGCCGAGCAGTGAGCTAGACAGTGTGGGTGGCTGGCAGTCCTGGCTTGCTGGGTACCAAGAGGTTTCCTGGAGACGTGACATTCCGTGCTCAAACTGCAACAGATGAGTGTGGCTGAGGGAGCTGTCCAGGTGGCATCTGAGTGCTGGGAAAGCAGGTGGCCCTCACCTGCATCAGGCAGCTCCAGGGAGCATCAGCCCCGCCCCGCCCCACCCTACCCCTGCCTGGCAACCATTCTGGGAACATCACTTCCACCCAAACACCTGCAAAAAAACATGGAGTTTCCTGTCACCTGCCAGTAAGCCCTCATTTGAAAAAAAAAAAAGAAAGAAAGAAAGACATGCTCTCCAGCAGGAACATACCCCCTGGCACCCCAATTCCAAATGCAAACAGCGGGCCCCTTACTGGATGGTCAGAGCTCAGAAACTCTCTGTCTAGGGACAGGGGACAGAGCACTCAGGCTCTGATGCCAGCCTTCCAACCAGGACAAGGATAGGGAGCAGCTGGTCCCCACAGCACCCCTGGCTCGCTCGGGGCCACGTAGAAGGCAGAGGCCTACAGAGCCGGCTGCCCTCATCAGTGCCCATGCTGGATGGGGAGTGCATGTGCGTGCTAACGTGTGACGGGCATGTGATGCCCACAACAGGGGGCACGGTCCCTACAAACTCTCAGGGCTCCACAGTCTCACACAGGGACAAGACAGGCCACATTATTGTCCTAACACAGCTCCTGGGGCAGGGAAGTTTGGTCAAGAGGTGAAACAGGGGGAGAATCCCCAGGATGGCCCCAGGTGCTGAGTTGCCAGCAAAGAAGTGCCGCTGACAGGTGCCAGCTGCCCGTGCCACCCTGTCTGGGCCCAAGGCCCTCATGGCCAATAGCATCGTGGAAACCGCTGAGACTCACAGCCAGACCTACCTTGGCTCTAAATCAGCTTCCTGCTACGTCCATGGTGTTTAGCCTTGAGTAAGTCATTCACCGTCTCCTGGTCTTGGCTTGAGGAATTGCGCCATAACTTCTAGGAAGTGCTGACCACAGTGCCCTGTGCACATGTAGTTAATTCCAGCTGCTGTTAAGAGTCATTTACATTTTCTGTGAAATACCCAAATGAAGATAAGGGTCAGTCTGTGGCCAGGGTTAGGGCTCTGTCTTCCCTAAGCTCCTTTGCTGGCTGGAAACCAGGTTAGACTTGGCATGCAGATAGAAGATTTAATGAGGACTAGAGTCATCGGGAGAACGGACTCGGACTTTAGGGTCAGGAAGGAATGGCTGGAGGAAGTGATGTCTGAAAGTGGTGGGGGGATGGGCGCCAAGGGAACAGCACGTATACAGGCCTGCACAGGGCCTGGAAGGAGCAGGGCGGGAGGCCTAGCACTCCTGGGAAGCAGAGGCTGGGCTCTGCGCTTAGACTCATGAAAAACCAGGAAATCTTTTTATTCCCTGAACGAGACCGTGTGTCATCTGAAACCAAAAAGGTCTAACGCCCTAATGCATCCTAACGCATCTCTAGCCTCTCCACCCTTTTCCCTTCATACCCTCATCATTCACTCTCCATTCACTCACTCACTCTGCCAACGTGCATCAAGTGCCCTCAGGGACCCAGCCCAACCCAGGCGGCAGTGACACAGCAGTGATGAAGGCAGACAAGCCCCTGCTTTCCCGGGGGGTAAAGTTCCTTCAGCCAGTCTGGGCCCTGCCTCACTCAGACTGTTCCCCACCCCCGGAATGCCTGGCCTTTTCTCTGCCTGGTCCAGTCCGGCTGAGGTTCCCCCACCCGCCTAGGATGCTCAGTCTGTCCCTCCCAGTCCTCACCTCCTCTCTCTTCTTGGTGGAGGAATACAGGCAGCAGTCTGCCAGGCCCCCTCCCCAAGAGCTGGCCAGGCCCCAGGACAGAGGATGGCACCACCACCTCTGACATCTTCCATTTGCTGCTGAAGCGCGGACCCAGCACCAGCCTTCCCTACCATTCCTCGGGTGTCTCTGTTGTGTCTCCTTCTATGCACGAGGGGCCCCGCCTCTCTCCAGCACTGCAGTCATGAGACTACTACCTTTGCTCGTGGAGAGCAAAGAGTACTGGAGGGTGGGCCAAGACGTGCCAGTTCCTACCACTTCTGTGCAGGAAGCCTTGGTGTGCAGGACATGAGCAGAAGAGACAGGCCTTAGCAGGGTGAGATTTCAAGGAGGGTGGTCAGGCTAGGGAGAAGGGGGAGGCAAAAAAAGAGACTCAGCCAGGGAGAGAGGCTGGGGGCAGAGAGGCACTCAGCTCTGAATCAAACTTGTTGCATTATAGAGAATGATGAAAAGCATAAAAACACACAAACAAAAAGGAATAAGGAAAGTTATGGGGGAGGCAAGGTGGAGTGTAATCTGAACCGCAAATCCACCACCTCGCGGCTCCATCAGGCTTTTACTGTACTATAAACACCACTGCCAAACAGCAAGCCCGCTTGATGACAAAGAGAGATAATTGGCTCTCATGCAGATTTAAGCCCAACATTATCCAATAATAATAGCACGCAGAAAGAGACACAGGCAAATGGGCCTGGAGAGCCAGCTTCTTCCAAAAGATGAGGATTTGTTAAAAGTATCTAAATTATGCTCCTGCAATGGAACAGCGAAATGGAGCTTCTAAAAAAAAAAAAAGATTTTCTTTTAATGCTTGGATACATTTTTAAAAGTTTCTTTATAATTAGGGCTGTAATTTATATAATTTATTTTTAAAATATCCTTTTTTTAATTTCCACCCGGTCCAGTTAAAGTTGAACTGAAAAGCCCGCGGTAAATGATTTTTTTAATAAAACCGTTTAAAAGAGCCCCAACCTGAAGCAGAATAGATATGTGGATTTTAGAAGAAGGGGGGGGAAAAATCATATATTGAAAAAATAAATTTCCTAACCCATTTTACACCCCAGATTTTATTGCCACCGGAAGGTTTTAAAAGTTCTAATTCCCTTTGCTTCTCTTAAGCTGTTTGTTTACCGTGGGGGACCAGGAGCTCCATGGATGGATTTCAGCTGAGTGGCCCAGGCAGGGTCCTTCCCCGGTGCCTCGTGTGGTTTGTCTGTTCATGGGTGTGTCCGCGTGGCTCTTCAAGTGAACTCTGAGCTCCCTGAGGTCAGTAGCCTGCCCAAGGAAGAAGTTGCCCTTCCCTTCCGTTTAGCATCAGACACAGTGACATGCATACAGTAGGTACTCAAGAAATGTTTGCCAGGGGTGTACTATACTGTGGAGAACCCACCAACCAAGCAAAGAACCAAGGCTTCCTGTGCAGGTAGCAGTGTGCTCTGGCCTCGGGTCTCCAGATTCCCTTGAACACCAGGGCCAGAGAGCACACGGGCCCTGGTGGTTCCAGATGGCCCGGGTGGCAAAGGCAGAAAGAAGTACCAGGGATGGAGTGAACAGGAGAGACTGATGCCGCCATCTTTTCAGGGACTTGCCCTGGGCATCTCTTAGGTTTGCTGGGCTGAGCAGAACCATAATCTGAGAGGTACCCATTCAGTGCTTGTCCGAAGGCACGTTCACACGCATGCACGCACGCACACTACCCATGTGACAGGGAGACGGACAAACGTAGGTCCTCCTGAACCAATCAGAGGACACACAGAGAGGTACTTAAGACGCTAACTGCTGTAACAAGACAAGGGGCAGAAAGGTGAGTGACAGCTAAGGGAGGCTCTGTGGCGGAGGGAGCATTTGAACTTGGCCGGAGAGCCCAGGTTGGGCACAGATAAGCATAAGCACTGGGACTGTGGGGAGGGGGAGGGAGGTGTGCCAGAGTCTGGGGTCAGCATGCGCACAGGCATGGTGGTAGGAATGAGCAGAAGTGGCTTAGGAACAGTCAGAAGAGCTGCTTCGCACAGCCTAGTGGATACAACTGCAGAGCGAGGCAGATATGAACTGGACTTATTGTGGTGAAGCATTTCGCGATATATACAAATATATTAAATCACGTTAAACACCTGGAACTCATATAGTGGTACGTGTCAATTATACCTCAATTAAAAAGAGAGATGGTTGGTCCAAGTTAAGGAGGGTTCTCTTTGGAAAATAAAGCCCCGGCTGGCGGAAGCCCATCCCACCACCCATGATCACTTGTTTGCTGAACATCTACAAGACCAGAGAGAAGCTCATAAGGATGAAGCTCGCTCCCACTCTCAGATTGTCCCAGCCTGTCTGGGCAGGGGGGCCACCCCACTTCCCAGATGCCAGACAGGCCTGGAATGAGCAGGCCTGACATGCAGCAAGCCCGGACAGCCGTTAGAGTTGGCGCAGCCAGGGAAGGCTTCTTGGAAGAGGGGAGACCACAGCTTGTCCCTGGAGGATGAAGGGCTTTGGTTCCATTCCCAGTCTCCACAGCAGGACCACGTAGGGCCAGCCGAGGAGTCTAGAGGACGTGGGGAAGGTGGAAGTTCTGTCTTTCCCTGCAGAACTTCTGAGGGAATCACTGTGTTCGTTTTTGCCTGGGTCCCTGTGCCAGAAAGACCCCGCCCCTAGCCTCTGAGACCCCCACAAACCTCAAAACACTCAGTCCCTCATCTCCCTGCCCCCACCAGTACACATCCATGGATCCCAAAGTCCAACACTCATTCTGGAGGGTTCCAGGGAGAAGGCAGGATCCTAATAAGACAAAGGCAGAGAGGAGGAAGAGGGGGAGGAAGAAGAGGCAGTAGCTCCTTAGGCTTCCACTGGTGGGGCTTTCCTGCATGGGAAGTCCTCTTGGACCATGGTTCGTCTCCACTTTGCTCCCATCCACGATGTCTAGGACATTCATTGGTCCGGAAATTATGAACTGCAGCTGAAAGACCAATGGGCAACACTAACGGTGGCTGAGTGACTTGAGACCTGCTCCTTGGGAAGCCTGAGGAGAGTGGAAGACCCTGTGCCCGCCCCGCCCCGCCCGCCTGGGGAGGGTAGCCAAGCTCAGGGCCCAGCCTGCTGCTTCCATGCCCAGGATGTGGCAGTCACTTCCTAGTTGTGTAGGGTTGTTTTTTTTCCCTGCCTTTCTTTTATTCTTTCTTTGCAATTCTGGGCATGATGAACTGCAGTCGGCCTGGCTGCCCCCTCCCCCAACCCCACCCCCAGGCGCTGACTCTGCATTACAGGTAGGAGGGCTGGAAACCGTTGCCTTCCAAAATGACAGATGCCCCTGCTTGGGGTAAGCATGGCGGGAGAGCAACCATTTGTCAAAGTATTTATAAAGTGGGTGGAGATGCTGAAGTTGTATTCCCTCCAGGTGAAAAAGAAGGCAGAGCTCCAGGAGGAAAGGCTTGTCTTGTATCTTACCTCCCGTCTCCTTTCTGAGCGGCTGGAGGTAGTGTGCGGAGTGCAGGGGTGAGTGTGAAGATAACTAGACTTGTGCTCCTGCCTTCTGGGGGTTCACAGTTTGGGGAGACTCACACATGGGTAGTCAAAGTGAGTGGAAGGCCTATGAAATGTGTCAAATGGGTGTGTGAGACCAAGTGTGTCACAGGCTGAGTTGGAGGAGGGACAACGAGGTGCGGAGTAAGGGATATGTGCCTCTGGAGGGAGGAGAGAATGTGAGATGTGCAGAGCCTTTGGGGTTCAGAGGGGCAGGCTGGAGCTCTGTGCTGGGCCCCTGGAGGAGAGAGGCCTGCCTCATCAGGGAGCTCGGCTCACGCACCTCTTTGTGGGCCACACACAGTGCCTGGCCTACAGAGGGCAGCTGATGCTTGCCTGTGGGAAAGATGGGTGAGTGAGGGACTAAGAAAGCTTGTGGCTCCAGCTTCACACCCCTGAGGATTTCAGGGAAGGCAGGGGTTGGGGAACACTTCCTGAAAGAGGCCATCCACCCTTTACTTTTCATTCCCTGGTTCTACAAAGAATTACAGAGCACCCCCTGGGGAACGGGGCACATCGAAAGGAACCCTCCATGAGTGGTGAGCAGTGTCTCTGGACAAAGGCCTTGAGGCCGCACCGTGTGCTCCAAGTAAAGAGAACAGAAAGCAACACTGTTCGCGAAGGCAGAGCCGTCTGCAGGAGGCTGTCCCCATCCCATGCTCAGGCACAGCCCTGGGTCTATTGACCTTTGACGTGTCTGCTTGACATGTGATGTGAGGAGAGGGGTCCCAGGGGCACAGGCCAGATGGGAGCACCTGGAGAAGCAGGGCAGGAGGAGCTGTTAGGCCCAAAGAGAAGGGAGTGCAGAGAGAAATGGGCCCAGAGGGGAGGTCACGCTGTGCAGTCCCGCAGAGAGGGGCCGCGTGGCACTGTGAGGGCAGCCTGTCAGACCACAGGGCAAGCAGGCAGGCTGGGCCAGGGCCAAGGGCAAGTCTCATTCTCTAAGGATGAAGCCGCCATCAGCACCCAGTTCATCTTGGGGCTTCAGACAGTCTTCCCAGGGCAGAGAGCAAGGCAGCTCATGCCGGTCACCCCTAAAAAAATGAAGGATCCCTGTTTGGCCAGAAGTTGCTCTGTGTGTGAAGGAGGATTTCTGGAGTCATCAAGGCAGCCTGGGGGAATAGGAGAACCCCAGAGCTATGACACCCCAAATTCCCAGAATGCATCCTTGGATGGTGGATCCATGCCAGCACCTGGGGAAGAAGGTCAGTGTTCCTGTAGGAGTTCGGCCGGCTGGGCCTAATGATGTTCTGTCAGGGTGGCGCAAGGACGTGCCTGGCGTGCCCTGAGACTCCCAGGCTGGAATATTCCACTTGTCTGGGACGGAGAGGGACTATGCTTCGTGCTTTAGTGTGTTCATTTCCCCCTGCTGCTTTCTTTTCTCTCTTTTTCCTTTAATTACTCATTAACCATTTTAAAGTGTACAATTCAGTGGCATTTAGTACAACCACTGTGTTGTACAAGCATCACTCCTATTAAGTTTCAAGACATTTTTATTACCCCGAAAGGACACCCCACATGCATTAAACCATCAGCCCCCGATCCCACCTCCTCCCAGCCCCTGGCAAGCACTCCTCTGCTGTCTCTGTGGATCATGTATTCTGGATGTCTCATAAAAATGGACTCATGCAATGTGTGGCCTTTTGTGCCTTGTTTCTTTCACTGAGCAAATGGTTTCAAGATTCACCCATATTGTAGCATGAATCAGAATTCCCTTCCTTTTTATGGATGAATAATATTTTATTGTATGGCTATATCACATTTTGTTTATCCATTCATCAGCTGACGTAAATTTGGGTTGCTTCCACTTTGGGGCTATCGTGAATAGTGTTGCTGTGACTGTGTGTATAAGTATTTATTTGAATACCTGATTTCAATTCTTTGGAGTAGATAGCTGAGTGGAATTGCCTGGATCGTATGACTGATGCCTTCTTATTATTTGTATGTTTCCAAGCTGACTTGTGCGTCTCAAGGTCTTCAACTTGATGCAGCGTAACTCAACGTGTATTGGGTGCCTACTATGTATCATGCCCTCATTAATCCTAAGAGCTACCCTGTCTGAAAAGTTCTATCCCTGTTTTATAGATGACAAAGCTGAGATGCAGATAAATTAGATCTTGGGTCAATCAGCTGAGAAGTGCCAGAAACTCCGGTTCCACTTCCTGGGTTTTCCCAGCACAATACACATGGCTCAACGAGGTGGCCAGCGCCCCCAGGCCCTCCCAGCTTCAAGGTGCTCTTTGCAGAACTCAAGATATCTGTGTACTTAATTCCATGGGAAATCAGTATCCTCTAGAGCAGGGGTGTCCAACCTTCCGGCTTCCCTGGGCCACATTGGAAGAAGAAGAATTATCTTGGACCACACATAAAATACACTAACAATGGCTGATGAACTAAAACATAGTAATTTGCAAAAAAAACCTCATAATGTTTTAAGAAAGTTTACCCACTTGTGTTGCGTCTCATTCAAAGCCATCCTGGGCCGCATGTGGCCCACGGGCCGCAGGTTGGACAAGCTTGCTCTAGATTCTATAAGAGATAAGCAGTTAGTTGCAGGTGCTCATATATTTTTAATTAAAGGGGAAGGCATAAAATTGATAAGGTTCTTACACTAAATTTATTTTGTATAAGTGAATTGGAGAAAACATGCTGGTGTCCATTTTGATGGCTGACCCATTAAGCCCCACCAGCGGGGAGGAGACTAGTGTTATCCCAGAAAAGTCAAGATGGGGCTTTGGGGGTGCAGAGACCATCTCAGGGCAAGAGCAGTGTAAGTAGATGTCTGAGGAGGCAGAAGAATGGGTTTGGGGCAGCAGGAGAGGGGAGTCCAAGGGCAGGTAAGCTGCAGACACAGGCATGGCTGTTCTCTCTCTCCCTAAAGCATAGACTCTAATCTCAGGATTAGTGTCAGCATATGCACAGGTGACATGGCTCAGCGCAGAGAAAAAGGACCCTCCTCACCCCCCCCCCCGTCCTGGCTCCCCAGTCAGGAAGAGATGGCCAGCTAAGAGGACCCACCAATGGCGGTGACGGGGCTCCAAGCCCCCAGCCTGCCCGAGCACTTGAGCTCGCAGCATGACCTTGAACAGCACACATGCAGATGTGATGGAAGCAGCTGGCTGTGTCCCCTGTGGCTGCACCTGTGGCATTTGTCAGCCTGGAGAACAGGCATGCCCTGCCTATGCAATCCCAGTGCCATCTATCAGCCCAGCAGGAGGTGGGGTGAGGGGATGACCACTCTACACTTATCTCCCTAGCACTCCACCTGACCCCCACCCCGCCAAAGACCTCAGAAGCTAAGTGGATGACAAGACCACAGCCCAAGTCCTAGACACCTGCCCTGCAGTCCTGTGAGGCAATTAACCCAGCAAATGGGCCCAAAGGGGCCTGCCTCGTAGGAGTCACCCTCCTGACTCCCAGTGCTTGCCCCTGGGTCCTTCCAGGTGCTGATTCCAGATTGATGACACAGCCCAGTGCTCACCAGCCAGAATCTCCACTGTTCCCACAGCCTCCGATGCCTTAGGCTGGGCTTTGAGGCTCCTCATCCAAGCCCTCCTTGTCCCATCTGCCAAGGCAACTTAGCACCAGATTTCAGCCAAATAGGGAAAAGAAGTGGGAGCATGGAGAGGCCCCCATGAAGCCTGCCTGGGACCCCTGGGGAGGAGGGAGCCGCTATGGGAGCTGCAGGGGACAGACGCAGTGTGTGATGACAAAGTCTGGACCTAGGCAGGGACAGGGAGGAATGGAGCCACTTTGGAAGCGGCTATGGGATGGATGAGGATAAGAAGGCAGGATGTAGAACTCTCATGTTCCTGGTGTGATAATGCCAATCACCAGCTGGAGGGCAGGAGAGGGACCCAGGAGAACAGGCAGGTATGAGCAAAACAACAGGTGCCCCTTGCCCAGTGTAGGGCACAAGGAGCCCTCCAGGCAGCCCTGTTTAGCTAGTGGTGGTGTGTCTGAGACATGGACACCCAGCCCCTGTGGCTTAAGGGCCACATGGAAGCCACTGTGACTGCAGGTGAAATTAAGGAGGGG
Organism: Craseonycteris thonglongyai; assembly: GCA_004027555.1. Taxonomy (NCBI): domain Eukaryota; kingdom Metazoa; phylum Chordata; class Mammalia; order Chiroptera; family Craseonycteridae; genus Craseonycteris; species Craseonycteris thonglongyai. Next base: position 216,335 of record PVKE010000028.1, on the reverse strand, counting down.
GAGGGACAGCCAGGTATGGACCCAGGTCTGCTCTCAATGAGGTGTCTTCTCATCAAGGAGCCAGGATGTGAAGTAAGGGGGCAGGGACAAAGACCAATGTCACTGAGGAGGCAAAGCTGAAAAGCGGATGCTGATTTGAGAGGACATAGGAAGTCACAGAAGGTTTTAAAGCAAGGAAGTGACAGGTCAGAACCTATCCTGAGGACAATCACAGCGCTGGCCCGACACTGAGACACAGGAGGCCAAGGGACAAGTCAGGAGGCCTTGAGATGGCTCAGACGAGAGATGAGTGAGGAGATAGCAGCCAGGAGCTCACAGGGGCAGAGGAGAGATTTCTGTTCTTAAGAATAACCTTGTAAATCAGTTCTAGTGAATGCAAATGCACCTCATCGACAGGAGATGGGTACAGGGCCACCCCCCTGGGACCAGCTGTCATTCAGATGAGAGTCAGGGGGCTTGGGGGGCTTGGGGCTCGGTGATCCCCCAGGACTCCCCTGGATGCCCTGAGTAGCCAGGCCCGTTCTCCAGCCTGGTTAGCTAAGCAAGAAACCCCGAAGCCAGAGCTGTCTTCCTGGTGAGCGTGACCTTGGGAAGATTAGTTCACCTCTCTGAACCCTCATTCCCTTGAAACTGGACACTGGGGAATGTGGCAGATTCCTCACTCCTTTTCATGTCACCAGGAAAGGAGGGTGCCTGACCTCTACCTCCCAGAAAGTGAGGACGGTGGGGCAGGGGAGGGCCTAGGCGTTGGAAACATGATCAAGGAGGAAGCAAACTCTTTAAAGTTAGAAGGGCCGTAAAATGGGAGGCACCGGATGTTTCCCCATTTCCCAGACACACTCCGCATTGTCGCATTGTCTTTCTGCGTCACTGGCTGCACAGTGACGTGCCGTGGGCATCTGTCGGGGCTGAGTGTCAAAGGCAGCAGGGGGAGGAAGAGGAACATCCCAGGTCTATTGGGTGTGGAGCTTACCACCCCGCTCCAACTCAAGTTCAGCGAGGTCACCAGACCCATGTGACCGAATGAGCCTGCTTCAGGTGACCCGACCTCCCTCCCTACCTGCCTGAGATAGGGGTGTAGATGCATTTGGGAAAGTCACCCCTGGGCCCACGAGGGAGGCTGGTCCTGCTACAGCACATGTCAGCCCCTCTTGGAGGACTGGGACGGAGGAAGCAGGTCCGGACAGAGGGGCTTGCAAGCAGTCCCCCAGATGACCCATCCATGGCCTTGGCCTCCAGGGAGCGGGTCAGTCTGTCCACATTACCCCACGCAGCCATTTCTGTGGTCGGCTGTGTTTTTCTCCAAACAAGCTTATACAACTAGTTTCTTCTTGCTTCCTAAATTATTTTTGCCACTGCTAATTATTTCATACTCCATATACAAGCATCGTTGAGGTGGGTAATGGGAAGCAAGGGATCGCTTCGCATGAGCTTCTGAGGCTCCAAGACGTGCGGGCAACGTTGATTTGTTTTTCTGCTCAGCCGCCTGCCTGACAGAAGGAACCGAGAATGCTGTAAGAACAGGGGTGTGGCGTCAGGTCCGGAGGAGACTGGGAGACACAGATGTGGGCTGAGGCTTTGAAAGGTGCCACCTGCCCGCAGCCATGGAGGGGACACCTGCCAATGGGGCCACGCCACAGCCCTCCTGTCCCATGGAAAGGACGTGTCTCAGGGCAGCACCACCCAGAGGACAGCTTTGCTCAAGGGCTTCACAAAAGGGGCAGGTGTGGTTCCCAGCACTGCGCCATGTATCACAACAGGCCTGTGTTGATCCCATTGTACAGTTTGAAAAGTAGGGCTCAGAGAGGTTAAGGTGCTCACCTGAGAACACACAGCCAGGAAGTGGTAGAACCAAGAGAGGAACCCATGTTGGTCTGATGCCAAAACTCAGGCCTCTAACTGCCCTGCTCCCCTGCCTGTCACAGGGGCCTTCTTTATTTCCAATGATGCTCCCTGGGAGGAGGGCCTGACCCCTGTAGTCACCCCCAGCCAGGACAGATGTGTCCATTGTCACAACGCCCTTGGGGCAGCCACCATGACAGGTGTGTTTCTGTCAGCCTTGCTCTGCTGAAGGGATGTTAGAATGCTGCTGAAGAACATTAACCAGGAATCTAAGTGGGAAAGCAAAACCAGAAAATACAAGAGTTGTTGAAGGGAAGGGTGTGCTGAGGCCAGAGGACACCCCACACCCCGTGAGTCGGCCTGTCTGGCCCCTGTCACTAGGCTCAGGGTCTCAGCAGGTGCAATCACTTAGACTCAAGCTGGTGATGGGTCTGGCACTAGCGGTGGGAGGCCCCCACTTCCTGCTAGGACAGTGTGCTCCCTCTTCTCCTTGACCAGAGGCCCCTAAGGCCTTCCCTTACTTCTCCAGGCTCAGCCCGGGTGGCCCTCAGCTACCTGAGGACCCATGCTGCTCCTGGCCCCAGGCCTGAGGGTGACCGGCCTCACTGGCCCTCAAGGTGTCTTTAATCAGGCCCATCCTCTGTGAGAAAGCTGCACACCCCTGCCAGGTGCTAGGAGCTGGAACGTTCTCTGTACACAGCAAATGGTATCTATAGTTCCAGGCAACATGGTCTCGCCTCTCAGGGCTCTGCACATGTCTGTCTGTCTGTCTGTCTCTCTCTCTCATACATGCACACGCACACGCACACGCACACACACACACACCAGTGGACTAAGTGAGAAAACGTGTACATGGTGCTCAGAGAAGTCCCGGGCACGTGGGAAGTGACCCATTGTGCTGAGAATGGCTGTCCACGCAGAGCTAACGCTGAACGAGGGCGCCCCTACTCGGACACTGTTGGAGCAGCTGGACTATATGTTCTCATTTAACCCTCAGCAGCCCAGCCAGGCGACTGCTATTAGTCTCCCATTTTACAGGTCAGAAAACTGAGGGAAGAAAGTGGCTAAGAAATCTGCGCCAAGGCACACAGCTAAAAGGTGATGGAGCCAAGCAGTGTGTCAGCCCCGATCTCACCCGCCACCCTGCACCGCGGACAACGGAAGGCGCCGCACAGATCAGCTCACCCAACACCACTCCCCTCCGATGACTCAGGCCGCAGGCGCACAAAGCAGGGAGGTTGCTTGACCCTGAGCATAATAAACCCGTTTTCTTGGTCTCTCCTTTAAGAGAGAGCTCTTCCAGACACGCCTCCCTTCTCCTTGCCCCAGGAGCCTCTCTCTAGGACTAGATGGGCACTCTGCCTGAGTCCCCCTGCTTCTGGTTGAAGAAAACAGCTGAGCTCTGGTTCCATTCACCCATCCTGGACGGGTGGGGGGTGTTGCCTGAGAGGCTGGGGTGACCAGGAAGCAGGGTGCCTGGAACTGGGCCCCCCCAGAGAGACAACTGATATCTGAGTAGCTCTCAGTCCTTCCTGCCACCAGTTCCTTTGACCCTCACACCACTCACCTGGGTAGGGGGGCTGGTGATCATTTGATGGGCAGAGAAACTGATGAGCAGAGACCCAGAGAGGTGAAGGGACTCCCCCGTCTTGGGGCGCATCTGGGAAAGGTGACTTGTGGGCAGGAGTCCTGGTGTGGGGGCTCCCGTACAACTAGGCACGGGCTGCAGAGGGGCTCTGCTCTGGGAGGGACCAGTGCTCCTGCCCACGGGGCGGGGTTCTTATGACATGTCATGATCCCCAGCAGACCCCGAGGGCTTTGTTGGCTGGAGTTCCAGACCCTGGCAAATGGCCAGTGGACCTAAGCACTTGCCGGGCCCGCCCTGGGCCTTGAGAAACTTCGGGAGAAATTCTCCTGCCCTTTGGATGCAAGCACTCCCAGGACAGGGGCTGAGTGCCCAGCCCTGGGCTGACCCTCCAGGCAGAGGTGGGCAGAAGCAGGCACTACCCAGAACCATCCCAGGGGAGCTAGGAAGGAGAGAGAGCCCAGTGTCAGGCCCTGGGACACAGACCCATGTACAGTTAACCAGCACCCACGGGGACTGGCAGGCGCCAGATAAATGTAGTGTTGTTACTTCGGTTGTTTTGCCGGTTGCTTGAGGGTGGTGGTGCACCTGTCAGGACTTGATGCTATGAGACCCCCTTCACTCAAGTGCCCGCCGCTTCCTTGGCAACTGATGAGCCGACTCCAAGGAGACAAGGAGACAGAGCAGGCCCCATTGCTGGGTGCCTGGCACCGGCCTCTGGAGTTCAGAATAGAGGAGTTGGGGCTACCTAGAGGGGTCAGGAGGTGCTGCCTGGTCGCAGGAGGATGTTCCGCGGGCCCTGGCTGATGATGAGTAAGAATTCATGGGCAGAAAGGTAGAGAAAAGCCTTCCTCAGTAAGGGGAGGCCACGTGACTAGGCGTGGGCCTGCAGGAGTGTGAAGGAGGGCAGATGAGCTGGTGATTGTGGGCTAGGGACCTGAACTCTGGCCGTGGGCTCTGCCGTCTTCCTGTCACCTCAGAGAGTGAGCCTTCTGTACTTGTAGTTGGGTGGAGGACTACAGCCTGGAGAGGCCAGGGCGCTGCCTCAGCTGCCCAGCAGTGCCCAGCAGTGCCCAGCAATGCCCAGCAGTGCAGTGGGGACCCTGGCCAACCTCAAGCAGCCAAGAACAGGTACTAGCGTCGTGGGCGGCCCGGCCCCTCCTCCTGGGCCACCCCACTATCTTCTGTGACACTGTGTCCCACCTTTCTGAGGAGCGCTGATTACACCCTTTCTGCAAAATAAAGAACAGAAGGGAGAAAAGGAGCGGAGCCCTCTCCTCCTCCCCCTCGCTCCCTCCCACTCTCCATGCGCCACTCCACCCCCCCCCACCCCCTGCTCCCCCTCCTCCCCACCTCCCTTGCTCTCTGTTGCTAAGTAGATGGTAGGTTTATTTGCGGCTGTCGGCTCCCAGTAGAAAAATTTCTTCTTGGAGAGCCGCCTGGATGGAAATGGCTTCAGCACCGATTTCATGGAGAAGGTCTGTGCAGTAATTAGTGTTCATGAGGGAGGAATTGGACTGGCAGGCTCCCAAGAAAACTACTCCCCAAAAGTTAGCTTGAGTCCAGAGGGCTACACGGAATCCAATTCCAGAGTGAGCCTTGCCATCGCTATATATAGACCCGCCGCCGGAATCAGGCAGCGCAGTGGCTAGAGGTCCACGGGAGAACGGTCGTGAGAGGCAGAGGCAGCCTGCTGCCAACTGCACCCCACGCATCTCCTCCCCTTCCGACCACAGCTTACCCCCCGAACGGACACTGGGTGGGGGAGGAGAGGACAGGAGGGGTGGAAGAGCAGAATGAGCAAGCGCCCCGATACCCAACCCTGGAGTTTCTAAAGAGCGCACTGGCGGCCCGAGCCTCCCGGGTGGGCCCCATACAGAGCAAGTGCCCTCCAATCCCTAGGAGCGACCTCCCCTGCTTCTGTCTCCTTCATCCCTCTGTCAAGGGCCCGGGGACACTCCCTGCCCCCGTCTGGGCCCACATCCCATTCTGTGCCTGCTTCCCAGGCCACCCGTCCAAAGTCCCGCTGTCTCCGGCTGAGGGCCACTGAGGTTCACTGTCCTAACTCTTCTCCTATATCCTTTCCTCCGTGCCCAGGTCGTCTCTGGGCAAAGAGCAGACAACCCTGGACACTTAGCGAAGGAATTGAAGGTAGAGGCCCACCAGGAGCCGGGGGGCTCTACCGTGTCCCTCTTTCCCACTGAAGGAGGAACAAGCCAAAACAGGATTAAAATCCAGAACTTGGAATCTTCATTCCTGTATTGATTCCAGGGGATTTTGCCAGCACCAGTCTGCAGCAAACGGGGATTCTACAGACAAGGAAGCCGGGGTCCCCAGAAGGCAGAGGGTTTGCCAGAAGGGCCCTATCCTGGTGTCTGACCAGTATCTTTTCACACTTTTGTGCCATGGGGTCTTTGCACCTAGAGCTCCCTTCTGTCTGCATTCCTGTCCCTCCCACCTTGTGTTCGCTCTGGTCCTGGACCCTCTGCTCACAGACCTCTCAGGTCAGCATAGAGTGTGTAAAGCCAGGGGTGGGCCCCCCGGGCTGAACCACAGGTGAGGGTCCCAGCTGCCCCGGAGTGGAAATGCCAGGGAGGAGAGCCAGCCTCCATACCTCACCCATCCCACCCCCCAGCTTTCCCCTTCTGGGCCTCAGCTCCCCCAGCTGGCCTTCTGGCATGGGGTACTATCACTCGGCCAAGACTAAGAAAAGGTTTAAAGGAAATGTCTAGGAAGCCGAGAGAAAGGGTAACCTGAAGATGCAAATACCGGGACAAGGCCAGCTACTGACCCATCGTGGAGACAGTATCCTCAGGCCTCAGGTTGGCTCTGCCTAGCACCGCTCACTAGCCCTGGCCCCACAAACCCCCTCTCAGCCCACTCTTCCCACCCCCAAAGCCTCTCGAGGACAGTGAGAACAGAGACCAGAACCACACACGCCTCTAGCGCATGTGAGCATGTCCGTCCTGCCCCTCCCTCACCCCCAGCCCTGCCCACCTCCCCACCCTCCCAGGCAAGGGCAGGGACACCGCGTGGACTCAGCGCCCACCTGCTCCAGGGAATCTGTTCTCCCTGTTCCCTTCCGTTTGGTGCAAAGCCTAGAAGACACGCTTCCATCTGTGGACTCCGTCTGTCTGGGGCCCTCCGTGCTGACCAGCGAGCCTCTGCTGGCTACCTGCTCCTGCAGCTGCGCTGGGCTCCCCAGCCCTCAGACACTTGCTCTTCTCCCTCAGCCCAGGAGGCGCACAGTGGACCTGAGCCCCAATCCTCTTACAGGCCAGCCCTGAGCTCTTAGAATGGGCTGACCAGACGTCCTGTTTGACACGGGACAGAAAACGACGGTGCTGTCCCATCTCAAACGGAACGTCCGGTCAGCTAGTCTCACAGGGCTCAATTCAAGGTGTCAGTAGGCTGACCCTATGCAGTGCCATTTGGAACGGGACAGGACCGTTGTGTTCTGTCCTGTTTAAAATGGGACGTCTGGTCCAGCCTCTCTTGGGATGGTCACTTCACCTTGACCTGCAGACACACCCCTTTCCTCCTGTGCAAAAGAACAGAGTACGCTTCCTGCCCACCCTCCCCCCCCCCCACCACCACTCATCCGCTCACTGGCAAATACACACGTTACGCCAGGACCGTGCTGAACACTGGGGACCTAGACTCATTGGCAGGGATCTAAAACCCATTTTTCAGAAAAAAGAAACTGAGATCCAGAGACCTACTGACTAACTGTCAAGAGACTGCCTTCATTCGGCACCTGCATGCCAAAAGTGTCCACTCCTCCCCTGTGCTTCCTGTCACCGCTGCCAGGAGCAGGGCCCTCTTGGAGCTCACAGGATCCTCTCTAGAAGGCAGCAGTGATATGGGTGAGAGTGCTCAGTCCCCACCCAGCCCCTCCCCAGCCTTGCAGGGGCTGCCCATCCCCCACCCCCAGGGCTGTGCCATCACAGAGCTGCCCACCCCCAGATTGCCTCTCCCCAACCCTCTCAGTCCCCATCCCCGGGCTGGACAGTTCCTCTCACAAAAGAAACAACTGACACAGAGGTGCCTCTCTGTCACTCAGGCCTGTGCCTGCTGTCATTAGCATATTAGGTACCCAAGGTAAACAAAACACACTTCCATCCCAGACTTCCCATGGAAGCCGTCAGTTGCTGTGGTCATCCAGTGTGCTGGCCTGTGCTGGGCAGGAAACACAGACAGGGTACGTGTCCCTGTGGGTATGTGTGCGGGGCGGGAGGTGCAGTCAAGTAGGTAAATGTGCAGGTCCCATGCCAGGGAAGCAGACAACAGCAGGGAGTGTCAATGCCAAAGCTATTGTTCACACTAGAGGGAACCTTCAACATCAGGTCACAAGTGCTGCGACTGACAACCGTAGCAAGAGTAACCCTCCCCATTAATCATGTGCCAGGCACCCTGCCGGATGCCCGTGACCCCAGCAGGTGAGTGTCCTTATCCCCATTTCCCAGGTAAGGAACCTGAGAGTTACATAAACTACCCAAATTACTCAGAAGTTTCCAGAACAAGGCAGAGGCTACTGTCAGAACCAGAAAAGTAGACCTTTCCCAGGACTCCAGGCCTCCTGCCGATGGGGACAATCAGGACACAGGGTTAAATGGCTTTCCCAGAGGTACCAGCTGGCTGGTGACAGAAACCAGCAAGTCAGATGTGACAGTCATTGAGGGATGGAAACAGTGATGTATCCTGGCTCAGTCAGGGTGAGACCTAAGTAGGCGGACAAAAGAGAATATGGGTTTTCAGTCCAAAGATGAAGAGAAAAAGGAGAGAGAGAGAGAGAGAGAGAGAGAGAGAGAGAGAGAGAGAGAAAGGAAGGAAGGAGAAAGGAATGGAGGGAGAAAGGAAAGAAAGAAAAAAGGAAAGAAGGAGTGAAGGGAGGAAGGAAGGGGAAGAGAAAGGAGAGAAAGAAAGGAAGAATAGACAAGGGAGAAAGCCAAAGAAAGGTGTTGAGGAAGGTGTCTGGGGGAGGTCCCCTGGGGACAGGGGCCATGCTCCCGGGGGCTCCCGCCTTCTGAACCACTCTAGAGTGCCCACACGCCCCCGGCAACCCCGACCTCTGTCTACGGACATGCAGAGCTCTTCCCCAGCACATCCTTCCCTGGAGGTCACTCTCCATTCAAAGTTCACTCAGGTGGCCCTGCCCTGATCGCCCCCTCCCAGGCAGAACTGAGAGTCCCCCTCCATGAGGGGGCAGAGCCCATGGTTGAGGTCATGGACTTGGCAGGCAGCCTGCCTGGCCTCAGCCAAGCTCTCCCGTGGACCTGGCCCCAAGACCTTGTGCAAACCTTTCATCTTCGAGTGCTTGGGTTTCCTCACCTGTAAAGGGGGAGGATAATAGTACTATTTTATAATTATTGTATTAAGTGATTCAATACATATAAAGCACTTAGAGCAATGCCCAACATATAACCCCACAGCAGTACATGTGTACTGTTACCATGTGTGCCACCAACCATCCCAGAACACTCGGCTTGATAGTTACGCTTGTTGCATGCATGTCCCCTGGCCTTGTAAATGTATTTACCTAGGGTCTACTTTGTAGCACAGGGTAAGTCTTTCATCATCTGGCAAATGGAGGACTATCTGTAAATGGGTGTGGAATGAATGAATGAATGCAGCATCTGTCACTCCATCCACAGGTAACAGTGCTCTATCTGACCCCGGTCACACAGTTTGAATCTTGTATACCATTCATCAGATTGGTTAGTTCCGTCTTCTTTGTTGGTGGGCTCTGTAGGCATGTGGGAGGGTCTCCAGGAAGAGAAGAAATTGAACTGAATGCAGGCTCTGTCACACACACACGCCTGTACGTCACCCTGCCCATTTGCCAACTGCCTCTTGCCCACCTTGGGCACTCCTAAGTCTGCTATGAATGAAGGGTGACTATGCGTGGCTGTGGACCTTCCTAGAATTGGGGCCAGCTGACAATAAAAAAGAGCCAGAGCCCTTACCCGCCCCCCACCCCCACCCCCACATGAATGATGCCCGATGCCTCAGGAGGGCTGGGACAGTTCCAAGGACTAACTCCCCAAGGCCAGCATCCCAGTCGCATTTGCTGACTACTCCTTTGCCTCAGCCCTCAGGTTAAATATTGCTAAATGCCTGTGATTGAACCGATCTTATTGATGTTGGGTGAAGCCCAAAACCCAGCCAGAACAGTGTCTTAAGTGGCCAAGATCATGAGGGAAAGACACCCTCTGCAAGAGCTGGACTGTGGCCTGCCAGGACTGTGTGAGGTGGTTTTTCTGCTTTTAAAAAGAAAATCACATTTTCTAAACATTGATCCTATAATATTGGACTCCTGGCTATTGGTGTTTTCAAAATAACCTGCCTTGGATGCTGAGGTTGGAATTTCTTGGTTGGTGTACTTCTATTTTTTGGGTTTTTGTTTGTTTGTTTGTTTGTTTGTTTAAGTGAATTAGGGCCTGGTAGGAAGGACCCAGAGGAGAGAGGCGAGATTAATTCACCTCACCTGGCAGGTCCTGAGAGAGTGTGTGCAATCAAAAGGGGGATGCATGCCCTCCCCTCCTGATTCTGAGCAGCTCGACTACTCGTGTGGAGGCCCCTTCCCTGGGCTTGGTCTGGCACGTGAGAAGGAGGCAGCCTCACGGGCTGTGGTCTCGTTGGGGAGACAATGGTCTCCATCTATGAAAACAACAGGAAACGGTTCAACCAAGCACTCGTTTATGTTTCACACACTTGAATGTGGAAGGACTCGTTGGAAGGAAAGTCAGTGAGGTCTGGGAAGCTGGGGAGGGCTCCAGAGGTGGGAGGATCTAGTACAGCAGGGGTCCCCAACCCCCAGGCCACGAACTGGTACTGCACAGCAGGAGGTGAGAGGCAGGTGAGAAGGCAAAGCTTCGTCTGTATTTACAGCCGCTCCCATTGCTCCCGTTACCAGCCGAGCTCCACCTCCTGACAGATCAGTGGGGCATTAGATTCTCATAGGAGCACCAATTCCATCGTGAACTGCGCATGCTCACACGCCCACATCCTGTGCGTGGAAAAATTGCTTTTCACAGAACCAGTCCCTGGTGATAAAAAGGTTGGGGACTGCTGTAGTAGTCCCAGGAGCAGGGAAAGCATTCCACGGGGGATGAGGGTGGGTGCAGAGACTGAGCGAAGGCCTAGAGGGGACATGGAAGCACATTGTGGGGGAGTGGGGGTCGTTGTGACTGAGATGAGAGACAAAAAGACATTTCAGTCCCCTATCTTGTGGGTGTTATCTTCTCCTGTCATGGGGGAAGGGTCCAGAGAGGCTGATCCCCCACCCTCAAGGACATCATGAGGCTAGAGAATTGTCCCTGTGGCTATGCCAGGGACAGCTTCGGGGTGGGGTGGGGGCTTCGGGGACATGCTGAGGAGGGATTTCCCCATACTTTCCTCTTCGTGGGGGAGGGGGCTCCTACTGGGGAAAATGGCCCCCACCTCAAGTCTATGCAATTCAGCAAGCATGTACTGGGCTCCCTCTGTGGGCATAAGACCCGCACACAACCCAGCAAATTCCGGGGGCTACAGGGGACTCAGATCCTGGACTGTTTCATTCCGAGGATATCCAGCCAGGGATCAACAGCATGGCTGAACTCAGCCTCTGCAGTTTCAGCCAGAAAAGCAAAAAGGTCGAGGCGGTTGCTGTCAGGCATGGAGACGTGCAAGCCAGAGGGCGGAGGGATTGCGGGGGGGCGGGGGGGGGCAGGGCCTCGCTTCCTCAGAGGCCCTGCCTGTCACCCATCTCTCACGGTTTAGCAAAGGGCTGGGCCACGCACAGCAGGGGGCCCTGCGAGCCCCTTCCTCATGGCACTCGGTGAGCCAGGGGTCCGCTCCTACAGAGTCATGCCTGACTTCTTGGCAGGTGCACCCTATTCTGAGAATATTCAGAACAGGGAGCTCTAAACTCCCCAACCAGCTTCATTAGGAGGGAACACCATTCAGCTTCTCGGCTCCAGCATTTATTCTGGTGCTCACATGAGTGACGAATGCCCACATGCATTTTAAATCCAGCCTGGCTGCTCAGATAGAGCCCTCTGCGGAGGAGCCTGACTTTGATTGACATTGGACAGGGCACAGGGCGGCAGAGGGAGGTCAGGTGCATGTGGCCCAGGGAGGCCCCAGAGGCCTTGGCTGACTCCCCCTGGGTCCTTGTGGGAAGAGAATGAGGTCATCCCTGAGTGCCTGACCCCAAGTGCAGGCCATGGGGTGGGGTGTGGAGGGCAGATATTTCCCATGCAGGACCCCCACTAATGCTGCGCCGGGCCTCTGGAGGGGGCGACAGGAACCCAGCCCCACACTGGCCACGCGGGGGCCTCAGCTCTCTGCTCCACCTACGAGGGAATTCACACAGGCTTTCCCGGTTGTCAGACGCTGGAAGCACCCCCTTGGCCTCTGAGGTGTAAGAAGGATGAGCCCCTGGGCCTAACAGCACTTGGGCAAGTAACAGCCATCAGCACAAATGCACGGAGCACTTCCTGCTGTCCTGGGGACCAGTGGGAGCCGCCAGCCCGAACAGGGGCGCAGGGACAGCCGCGTGGCACCGTCTCCCATGGGCTGGGCCTCAGAAAGGCTGACACCTTCCCTGCACCCGGCCGTACCTCCTGAGCCTCACGGGCCCATCAGACCACGTGCTCTTCGCTGAGAAAGCGGAGAGGCCATCCATAGGTCACATCCACTTTTTGTCCTTTTTCACAGTGCCATAGAGATGTCGCAGCAGACACCAGACACCTCATTCTCCAATGCTGAGGGTGTAAGCAAGCCCGGCGGGGACAGACACTTGGCAAAAGCCCGCCCCCTAGTCCTCAGCCTCCGAGGTCCAGAGCCAATTAGGTCCTTCGGTCTGCTTACTACCTGGGCCCTGCCCTGGGCCCAGCAGGAAGACAGGGCTGCTCCCGGGGGTTCCCAGGCTAGGTCTGGGGAGATCCAGACCCCCAGCTCTGGGCCCTTCTGTGTCTTATGGCCACAAAGGGCAGGAGGCTGGAGAAAAGGTTAAGACCCTTTGGAGTCACAGTGAGCCAGGCGGGGCCCATTCGCCGTGTCTGACAACGGAACTTGCCCCGTGGCCAAGCCCTGCCTCCGGAGTTTCTGATTTAAAGAGTGCTGGCGGAGGAGGGCGCTGCTGGGCCCGGAAGCAGGAGGCTGGCCCAGGGTGGGGTTCAGAATGGGAGGGCCGTGAGGAGGGGAGCAGGCAGACTGAGGGTGCCATCCATCTCCCCCTCCCACCAGCCGTCCCATCACCCCCAGGCCTCCTCTAGGAATAGATGCATGTCTGCCGCCACTGCCCAGGGCCTGTGCCAATGGGTGACACCCCAGACCATCTCCACACACCCCACTCCCCCTGCAGCCGGCCAGCTTTCTCTCCCAAACCTTCCAGCTCACTGTCACCCTGCCAGGGGCAGAGTGGGCTTAGCAACCACAGCGCTCCACGACGTCTGTCCCTGGGAAGAGAAGGCAACCCTGGAGTTAGCAGCTTTTATAGTGAACTGTTTCCGTGTGGGCAAGCACACGTACATGCTAGGTGGACAAGGACACTGTGTGTTCTACCTGCCAAGTGACAGAGGCTTGACGAGCTGCTGGGTTGGTTCCATCAGGGGAGGCATTCTGAAGGCGGGAGGCTCCATCACTCCTAGACAGACGTGTGGGCTCCAGAGGAGGGAGGCATCAAGGCAGGGCCGTGTGGGTTTCCTCCGTGGCGGTGGAGGAGCAACGGGACGTCGGAGTCACGCGCTGTCGTGGGCTGTCATCGCGCCCTCGCTAGGGAGAGGGGAGCAGCAGGACTTGTTGGGATACCAGCAGGGAGCACTCCTGGGGAGAAGGGAGGAGGGAGTAAGGTCCAGGTGGGAGGGACTAGGGGAACTGGAACGGCCAGGACAGGTGGACAGATGGCAGGAGGATCACCCAGGGTCTGGACACGGGGAAAGAGGCAGAGACAGGGGCAGGCCCCATGGCTTTTTTTTTCTTTTCCTCTGCCTGTGGCTAAGCCCCGCTGAGCCTAGGGGCCCATTCTCAAGGCGCTCACACATTGGAGGGAAGAGAGGTTCACCCTTGGAACAGGCTATGGACAGCATTTAAAGGCACAGCCACAAAAGAATCCATGGAAGGTGAGACCATGGTGACTGCGGTGGGTGCTTAGGGCCTCACTGAAGAACAGGACCCAAGAGGAGGGTCTTGAAGGAGGTGCCCACCGGGGACAGGCAGAGGTGGGAAGACATTCCCAGAGGAAGAGTGTGTTCATGAAATCCTCTGCAGCTGCCTATGCCCCACATGTGGGGAGGGGACATCTGCCCCAGAGGCACCTGGGAGGCCACCCTGACCCACCCAGGCCATGGGGGACTGAGGCTGGGTGAACAGACAGATATGGGCTCAGAACACCAGTAACCCTCTTTCCAGGGAGGCTGACAGAGCTCTGTCCCTCCCTCTGTCTACTCACCCACTAGGGATTCTGCCTCCATCTCTGCAGGAGGGTGGGTCTTTTAACTCCTCCAGGTGATTCTCAGGTGTAGCTTCAGGTGAGAACCACTCAGGAAAGATGCTCTGAGGGTGGGATTTCAGGCACCATGGCAGGTCCATGGGGTGGAGATTTGGGGAAAGAGGGGGCCTGCCTGGAACCCCTAAGGAGATCACACTGAACAGAGAGCCCCTCCTGGACTCATGTATCTGGCTGGGTGGTGGGTTTCTAATTCCCTTCCCATCCCCCACCCCAGTGCCACTCCCCAGCTTCCTCCCGCTTCCATGGGGCCAGCCAAGTGGCTGGCCTGAAGGATCGGATGTTGAAGTCCAGACCTCCCCATCCTAGAGCCACCTTCCTCTAGCTAGTTCTGTAATTCGGTTAGTAGGAAGCCAAGGCCTGGCTGGGGTGGGAGGAGGGCGCACACAGAGAGCCTTCCCCTCCACCATGATTACACACCCCAGGCGTCAGCCCTGTTCAGAGCTGGGCAGGAAATTGTACTTCCTTCACTTCACAATGACAAGGACCTTTTATCCCAGCTCACGGGGGCTTTGTATATGACTGCATCTCTGTGCAATTAATTCTGCTGCACTACGTTTTCCCCCCTATGAGGGAGAGGGCCCCCGCCCACCTTCTCAGGAATCAACAGTGCCCTATGCGCCATCAACCACAGGCTGCCCTGCTGAAAAAGGGGTGTCTGCCACCCCACCTACACCTTAGCCTGGCAACACCCACTCTGCCTGCCTTCCCCCCGGCTGTTAACCTCTCCTGGGCACACCCTCCTCCTCTCTTCCTTTCCTTCTCTGCCCCCAGTGCTGCGTGCTTCCTCTTCAGCGCCCCACTCGTAGGTGGGTCTCCTTTCCCCACCCCACTGGGCTGTCTTGGCCTCTTCGCACTCAGATATCTGAGCTAGAAGCTCAGTCCTCCATTTCGAAGTCATTGTCTCTACCTTCCCACATTGGACAGTCTGTTCTGAGACAGGAAACTGATAGATAAGAATAGTGGGTGGGAAAAGGTGCAATGGCAGCGTCATGGAATGAGAGTGTGGTCCAGTGTTCAGCAGGGCACACAGCAGAAGTGAGAGAGGCAGAGGAAAGGCAGGTCATGGTGGGCCGAAGGGGTGGATGTGGGGGTCCGCCTCGTGCAGAGAGCCCCCCATGATCAATATCGGATGGCAGCATTGTGGTGTGACTTCTTTTTAAAGATTTATTTTTATTGGTTTTTGACAGAGAGAGACAGACAGACAGAGAGAGACAGAGAGAAAGGGGGAGGGCCCAGAGCAGTCTCCATGGTTGACAGCATTAGTTTTCCATATAGTTTCACTCCACAGGTGGGCACAGGGCTGCGCAGGGCAGGAACTGGGCCAAGAGCCTCCCGCATAGGCCCCGGCAAGAACTGAACTGGGGGCACAGCCCAGTTCAGCACGTGAGTCCGCATGGGCCAGGATTCGATCCTCGGTCCCCGGGGCTGCAAAGCGAGCGCTCAATCTGGGGAGCCATCCCGGCTTCCCCTGGTGTGACTTCTTTTGAAGTCTGACATCTCTCAGCCCCACTCCCACCCCTGGTGATTCCCGAAGCCCACTCCCGCCCTGCCAGGCTGAGGATCGCCTCTGCTCAAGGCCATGACTCAGAAGGCAGTATAGGACAGCAACGCTGACCCTGAAGGGTGGGAGCCTCGGGTGATGAGCTGGTGCTGGGGAGAGCCACCCAGGACAGTGCAATGGACGAGGTGGGCACTCAGGGGTGAGGTTGTTCCACACCCAGACATTCCTGAGTCACTTCTGCAGCTCAGATCCTGGCATCGGCGCCCCACAGCCGGGGGGCCCGAGGAGAATAAACAGGAGAGATGAGGAGGCGCTAGTGCCATCACGGATTCCTTCCCCTAACTGTCAACTCCTGGAACTCCAGGCCACGGAACCAAAACTCACGCCATTTCTAGCTTGCTAGGGAGAGACAACCTGCTTCAACTCCCCAAGCTCAGAGGACGTTTGGAGGCCAAGGCGTAGCAGGATCCACCCATGAGAATTTCCCTCGTGAACAATTTGCCAGGAAGCTGATGCCCAGTGATCGTTGTCTCTTCCAAGCGGGCTGTGGGTTCTGCATCCTCTCTGCCTTCCCCATCTTCACCCAGCGCCTTTTCATTCCATCCGTCTTTCAGAAAAAAAAACCCACATTTTATCTTTAAAGTTAATTATGGGAGTGATACATAAGTACATTCTGTGTCCCAATGTGTCAAACAAAACAAAAGACGTTACCATGGGAGACGTCCCCGAGCCCCCGTACTCCCTGTGTCTAGCTTGATGTGACCCTTCTAGATTGTGTGCTATGGTGCAAATGCCGAGGTGAATGCATTGGAGCCACTGGGATGCGTCTCCAGGGTATACGCCCGTCGTGCATGACTTCCCAATGCGCTTTTCCCGTCTGACCGTGTGTCTTCCCATGCTGACACAAGCAGGACCACTGCTGTAGATACGCACATCATTCCTGGCCTGAGGGACCTTCAGAGGGGTTTCCATTTTTGCTGTCCCCAACAGCCGCAGTGGACCCTCACTCCCTCCTCCACGGGCATAGGGTCAGGCTGGGGCAAGGAAGTGCTGGGCCTGAGGGAAGGAGATTTCTGTGCTACCAGCCCCATTGCTGGTCAGGGTGCTTCCTCCTCAGACCCCCTTGGACGTCCAGGGTCAGAGCCAGTGCCGGCCTTCCCCTCCACACCGAATTGTAGAGACAAGCAGCGGCTCCCCAAGAGAAGCCCACTTCCCAACACGACCCCGAGTGCCCCGGGTCCTCTGCGGGTGTGACTCTGGGGACACCTCCGCACATGCACAGGAGAGTCCTGTGACTGAGGAGCTGTGGCCCCCCACACCACCCTCACAGGGAAGCGCCCCTTCCTCAGCTCCTGGTCAGAGCAGCAGTGAGCCACAGGCAGCAAAGCGAGCTTCTCTGGGTTAGGCGTCCGTGTGCACCGTGCACCGTCCCTCCCTGAGGGGCCAGTGAGTGTCCAGTGAGTGAGGCGTGGGCACCCTCTCTCCCCACCTTGGCCTTCATCCCATGCTCTGCAACACCCCAGGACGGCAATCTCCCCTCCCGAAGCCACCCCTGCCCCACCAAGCTGTCCTGTGCCCAGGGCTGTGCCCTCGGCAAAGGAGTGGGCATGGCCCCTTCGTGGAGGCTGGCATCGGCGGCTGATAACTGCTTCTCCGCATCTACCTTTGGGCAGAGCCCTCGCGAGACGACTGTCCTCTCGGGTGGACTGTCAGACACAGCGTCGGGCTTGCTGAAGGCTTCAGAAGGCCTGGTGGGCTTGGCCTCCGCAGCCTGTGTGGAAGGCTGGCCTCTCCTAGTGGAGGGACAGAAGCGGGGACTCAGCCGCAGGGATCACCCTCGTCACAGAGCCTGTGTGTTTACACCGTGCTGCAATGAGCTCTGCGGAGGTTGTTCACACTCATGGTCTAGCAGGTCTTTCCACAAGCCACCGAGGGGAGTGACTGTCCCCATTTATAGGTGAGGAAACTGGGGTTCCGAGAAAGGAATCGGTAAGGGACCCCTGGCTGGTAGGAATCCACCTGGGCACAGCTTCCTGTCTGGAGCCCGGTCAGGGGACAGTCCCCTCGGGGAGAGAGCAGGGAGTGGCAGTGATGCACTGGCAGGCAGTGGGAGAATGGGCTGCAGGAAGCCTTGGTGAGGCGTGCCCTCCCCGCTGGGCTGCCTATCGACTCTCATGGGCAACCTCCACCCCCTTCCCCCACTGCTACGGAAGTCCACGTGCCTCAGTGTCCACCTCGGTCAGCTCCCAACAGCCTCAGCGCGCCGCGTCCATGTTCTGCCCACCTATCTGCCCCCTGCAAAGTATCTGAGGTGTTTGGGATTCAGTGCTCCTGAAAAATATGCAATGAGATCCTGCCCCTGTCCTGGTCACTGAATGGCACTTCATCTGAGCAGGGGAAGACTGCCAATCAAGGAACAGACATACAGTATTACTATGTCAGGGAGGAGGGGCTGCCACAGAGAAAACAGGACACAGGGGTTAGAGAGTGCGTGCGTTGAGGTGGGGGAGTGGGATGTGAAGTGAGGCAGTCAGGAGCAGCGTCTCTGAGGAGAAATGAGAGAAGTGAAGGAGCGAGCCATGTAGATATTGGGGTGGGGGTCATTCTGGGAAGAAGAAACAACCAGTGCAAAGGTCCTGAGACAGAGTGTACCTGCTGGGGCTAAGAAACAGGAAAGGGGGCCAGGGGGTGAGCAAGGGGAAGAATAGAATGAAATGAGGGCAAGGGGTAGAGATGTCAGGGGAGGTTCCACAGGTTCTGGGGGTCCCTTAAAGATTGTGGTTCAAAATGCAGCTGTGAGCTCTCTCCAAAGCACTATGGCAGAAATTTCTAGAAGCTGGACAAAAGCAACAGATTCTTCTTTTTTTTTTTTTTTTCTCTTTTCTTTTCTTCTGGAATCCTTTCTTTGTTATCCTGGGCCACAGAAATAATATGGTCGTTTTCTCCCCTATGTCCTCCCTCTCTCCTCTCCCTCTTCCCTCTTCCTTGTCTTTCTCTTCCTCCTTCTGCTCCCTCCTCCTGCCTCTCCATACCTGTCCCTGACCTTGTCCTGAGCTGGCTTGCCTGCATGCCGCTAGACAGCGGCTGCCTCCCAGTTGCAGGCAGGCACAGACGGAGGACAAGGCCAGCGAGGGGACAGGAGGAAAGAGGCCCCCAGAGAGGCAGGCAGCAGCACGAGGGACGACGTCACAGGGGCCTCTGACCACTCTTCACTTCAGTCCCCCATGCGTCTCCATCAATAACCGTCCACCGTGGCAGGAGGGAGGAGCAAGGGGAGGAGGAGGGGTGATCTGGGTCTGGCCCCGGGGAAGGAGGAGGTGCAGCAGGACAGAGGCTCCTTGGTCCTGCCAGCTCCTCCCAGCCTGGAGCAGGAGCTGGGCAGAGCAGAGCAGACAGCCTCCCGGCTCCTCCCTGCTTCCTTCTCCCCATTTCTCTGTCCCCCTCACATGTCTATTCCCTTCCAAAACCCTCTCTCAAGCTCAGAGGGGAAGGGAGGCGGGACAAATTTCCACAGGGGAAGGGAAGGAAGGGGGCTCCCCTGGGTGGGGAAGGGGTCCGGAACGGCAGAAGACACTGGGAGCACTCTGTGCCTGGAGAAATAAGAGTCCAGAGCAGGCCTGGTGACAAGGGTTGGTGTTGTCTCCGCCTACAGGCCTCATTGAAAAGAGGACCTGGGCCATGCCACCAGAGTGGCACAGAAGCTGATGCAGGTGGGCACTCAGAAACAGTGGATAAATGGCCGTAAGAATGACCAGATAGCCAGCTGTGGGCAGTCAAAAAGGACGTTGGCTTGGGATGGGCTAAACTCATCAAGGAGAGCTACCTGGAGGAGGTGGACCTCGACCAGATTCTTGAAAGATGGATAAACCTGGGAGAGGTGAAAATGGGGAGGCACACCATGGGAGGAGACCATGAGAGCAAAGGGAAGGGGCCGGAGGTGATGAATACAAGTCACTTGGAGGTCAGATAAAATAATGGGAGAGAAAGAATGAAACATGGGAGGGAATGAAAACTGAAACTCGGGAAGTGTCCACGCTGCAGGGTGCCTTCTCTGGGGGCATGGATGGCTTTGAAAAGTCTGAAGCTACTGTTCCCCCATAAGACTCAAGTGTGCTGTTGGCCAAAGTTGGCTTATGGTCTTGCCCTATGGTCCCGGGCCTTGCAGGCCTCCCAAGTCACACTCAGCCACATCTGCAGGCAAAGGAAGAGGTCCCTGGCACTGGACAGTTTGAGGGAACTCCCAGGAAGGTTCCCATCAGCAAGCATTCTCTTTGCCTTGTCACTGTGCCCGAGGGGCCCTAAATACAATATCACTCCTTGTCACTCCTCGAGTTAGGCACCGTGCTCTGTAAAATCCAGATTCCCTGGTGAGGCGCGTCAGACTCATGCCAGGGGAAAACCAGACTGAATCTTGGAGACCACTAGGTCAACCCTGTCAGTTCACACGCACGATAAGACTGAGGCAGGACTGGCACTGTGATTTGCCAGGCGTAGGGTCCAGGGGTCAGGTCACCCGCGGAATTAGGGGCAGATCAAGAGTTGGCCTGTGATCCAGCCTTGCACACTGGTGGGCTGGATAGGCCCCAGCAGCCCTCTGACTGGGAGGGGTGTGAAAATATCACTGCAAATGTGACATGGGGCTGGGGCAGGGGCCCCACGGGCAGCCCCGTTCGTTTTATTAACAGCCAGGCCTGGGGCGCTCCTTACAGATGGAGCCTTTATTTGGAAAGCTGAGCCGGTGCCTCCATCGCCCCTGATGAAGCAGCCCACAGCACTCCCAAGGAGCCAGAATAAGGGTTCATGGTGAAGGGTGTCTAGAGGTGCTGGGGGTGAGCGGTGGAAGCTGCCCCCTCAGGGAGGTGCTGGGGCTGGAGCTGAAACAGGCAAAACAGCACCGGGAAGGAGGGAGGAAGGGAGAGAGAGAAGGAGGGAGGTTGGAAGGCAGAGGGCAGAGGCACCTGAGGCACCGGGCACAGGGACAGGAAGAGACCCGCGGGGAGTGGGGGCGTGGAGAGGGGGGGAAGATGCAGGGTGGGGAGACTTCGCCGAGGAGCAAAACAGCACAGCAACGCGAGGGACGAGAAGCAGAGGACAACGGAGAGGCAGGAAGGCTCGAGTTGTGTGTACTGGAGAGAAAGAGAGGTGGGGAGAGGGACCGAAAGCAGGAAGGGGCTGGAGGCTGGCGGGCAGCCGCGGGGCGCGCGGGCGGCCCGGGAGCGCCCCACTGACCCTGTCGGCCCTGGCTTCTCTCCCTAGGCTGCGCTTTCCTCACCTACTGCGAGCGTGAGTCAGCGCTGAAGGCCCAGAGCGCGCTGCACGAGCAGAAGACCCTGCCCGGGGTAAGTGGCGCCCGCCGAGGCGCAGGCGACAGACGCGCCGACAGGGGGCGACGGCGGGCGGCCGGCGGGGGGGATCGCGGGCCGGGGCGCGCACCGCCTGCCTTCAGGCCGGAGCGCGCAGCGCCCCCGCCCCGTGCCCCGCGCCTTTGCGCCCCCACATGCAGCGAGGCGCCGGGCGGCTGGTGGGCGCCCAGCTCAGGCCAGGCCAGGCGGCTTCCGCGCCCGCCGTCCAGGCCCAACGGCATCCCAGGAGGGGGCGGACTTGGCCAGCGCCACGAAGCTCGACCCGGGCTCCTCCCCTGCGGGTCGGGTCTCCCCTCTGCGCTCTGCCCGTGCGCGCAGCCCGGGCGACGATAAGGGGCGCCATGCCCCCCCCCCAGCCCGGAGTGGCCCCCGCCTACCCTGCGGGCCCCCCAGTGGCGGAGCCGCCCCAGCAGCGGCCGTTGGACGCGGGACACGGGCAGATCGCTGGGTGGGGACCGCGGCGGGAGGGGGCACCGCCCCATCCCCGCGCGGCGCCGCGAGTGAGATCACCGCGGTTTATTTAAGGAGCCAGCCCTGGTCTTTGATAAACTATCGCGCCTCAGCCCTGGTTTATAGCGTCTGTGTGGGAGAGAAGAGAATTATTTATGGTCCCCCTAACTGGGCGCGATATCAGCCGCGGCTATTATCGAGGCTAGTTCATCACCATAAAATAAGAAGTGTTCCTCGGGTCAAGGGTCCGCGCCGCGTCTCCTGCGGGTTCATAGAGATGGGGCGGGGGGAGCTGAGATGTACAGCTCACCGAGCATCTGAAGGCAAACGGGAAGATGTGAGTGTTGGTGGGCACAATTGAAAGAATTTATAAATACGAGGGCTGTCCGGGAAGTATCCAGCCGCGGAACCGTTCTCCGTTATGTTGACAATGGCTGGATTTTTTTCCAGACAGCCCTCTATACTGTTGAAGCTGTATGCCACAATGGACACTGCAGGGAAGCACGTGTGTTCCATATGTATGCTTGCCAGTGTTTACACATGCATGTTTACATCCTTACCAAGCAAGCCGTATGTAAACACACGTTTCCATTTCTGCCCCACAGCGGGGAAGGTTAAGCAGGTAGAGAGAGAAAAGCAACCCCCGGCGGGGCAGGCTCTTGCGTGCATCAAAGATCCTGCTTTGCCGGTTTAGGGGTGGGGAGGGCCTGCCTCCCAGGAAGGCAGCCTTTGTGTTGTTATTTTGGTATTTGTGATGGCCAAGCATGGGGCTGAGTCATCTTAATAACATACTCGTGGATGCAAATGCATGGAAATCTTGCACCACGCGGGTGTTTGTGTAGAGCCCAGTTCCGGCACGGTGGCCGTTCCCCAGTCGGTTTTCAGAGGCGCGGTTACGTGCACATGTATTACAGTAATTACTTTCTGGGTGCTCTCTGTAAGACGGCAGAAATATGTTCCACGTCACCCCATGTTATGTGTGAAGCATAAAGCCACACTGTAAGATAATCAAAGGCTTCTGAGAAAGGTTTGTGCTGATTAATAACGTGTTTATGTTTTTGTACTTTGTTTGGGGGGTGGGGAGAGATTGTGATAGATATTTTAAAGCCACCCAAATCGAATAGAAAATACCACATTGTTACAGGAGGCCCTTCATCAGCTTGAGAGAGATTGCTAGGGAGTTTCATGATGGCTAAAAGCCGGGAATTAGACGGGGAAATGGAAAGGGAAAATGGGGGGGGGGGGGACTTAGGATTTTTAAGTGGGAGAGACCCAGGATGGGGGGAATTTCAGTATCAAGTGTGGATTGTTTGGAATCTGACATTAACTTGTCGTTGTTTATTTTACATATAAAAGAATAGCTAAATGATGGAGTGTATTAGTTCTTTAATAATTTATAGAAATACTTTGATGTTGCAGTAATTACATTAAAGGTCACATATCAAAGGTAATTTGGTTGAGCAGCTGTGATGGTTTCTCAGAAGCAATCAATACCACTGTCCGTGGTGCTGATTTCACCAAGGGGCCTGCCAGATTAAAGAAGGCTTATTACCAGGCAGAAAGGCCCAGGGGAAATCAGGAGCACGCCCCCCTTCCACTGATAATTAACACTGTTCCCCATAATCTGTGCTAATCCTTCATACTGCAAGATCCAGTGGCATTCTTCTGAAATCACGAAGACGTGTTGGGCAAGTGTGAGAGAAAGGACAAAAAAATAAAAACAAACGTGAATGTATGTTGGGAGATGGGAGGGGTGAGGAGAGAGCTCAACAGTGAAGTTAAACATAGCCTGCAGCCCCCGTGGGGTGCCTGGAATGCCATCCTTTCTTCAAAGGCCTGGGGTGGGGGGGTAAGGGGGTGTTCTCAGGGCCTGAAAGACCTCATCACAATTCTCAGGGCAGGCACAGGCCACAGGGGGAAAGGCAGGGAAAACACAGGATTGCAGCACCAACTTCCCAGGGAACACTGTTCCTGCACAAATTCACATGGAGACACCTGAAAAGTAAAATGACTGGAAATGTACCTATGCTTTAAGGTAGAGGCATTTGGGTTCCAGAAAACAGAATCTGTGCTATTATTGTTGGTTGTGTCTCTCCTTTGAGAGCCAAGAAAGTGTGCCGCTGGCAAATGCAAGGACCGGACCAGCAAAATGTTTTCATCCAACCAACTAACGGGTGTTGCCACCAACTGAGGCTGTGTCTACTGCTGTGGGTTTGGCTGGGGGACAGAGAGAGGGCTCTTCTGGTCTGGGGTAACCTGGTAGGGGCCCCGGTGAGAGCACTCTGGGTCTGACAAAGGAGAAAGAAATTGAAAAAAAAAAAAAAAAGAACCTGGAACACTGGTAACCTCAGCCATGTAGGCACTTTTCCAGACTTCAAAATCCATTACAGTCAGTCCATTAAAACCAGCCCTTCACTCTCTCACTGAAGAGAGAAAGAGGGGAGAAGATGATGTAGGCAGTGCATTGTGTTTCTTCCCCCAGCAAGTTACAGAGCCGGGAAAACCATCTCCCTGTGGTCATGCATGCACACCGCCACCACCAAAACAACAGCAGGGACAAACTAGAGGTGTCCCTCACACGTGTGACTTAGGGACGGAGAGGAGAGCTGACATTTCTCTTGGGATCAGTGGAAGTTCAGCCATCAGTTGTGGCTGTTCTCACAATTCAGAGGTCAGTATCCCTGGGAAGCAGCCTAACCAAAGTCCCTCAGGTGGCTGGTGGAGTCATCCCTAGACCACAGTCACAACAGATTAGTGTTTGAATTTGCGATGACTTCGGGAGAATGAAATGACTAACCCACCAAGCCTCATCAGAGTCCTTTTGATCAGGGTCTTCCACCAGCATCTAGGCAGAATGATTCCATCTTTCTCAACTCTCCATCTCTCTCTCTTTCTCATTCTCTCGATCTCACACTCTTTCTCCTGGCCCCTCTCTAGCCCGCCCCTCTTCCATTCCTAATGTGTGTTACCCTATTTACAGTGTACAGTCAACATGGGGCAGTTTCTCAATCCACCAGTGTGGGCTGAGCACTGTGCTAGGAGATAAGAGAGAAGAAAATGCATCCCCCACCCCTCTTGGAGCTGTCCATCAAACTGCAAACAGAAAACACACACACACACACATCAATGATACCAGAAAGCACATTATTATAGAATGGGTAGTGTGGACAATTGCACAATAATACTTAATATGTGTGAAGCACTTACTGTCTAACAGGCGTGATGTAAGCATATTACCTCCTTACTTCATTTTATCTTCACAACCATCCTATGAGGAGGGTATCATGATTATCCTCCATACACGAGGACACACAGGTTTAGAGAGATTAAACAATTTGCCCAAATTTCCATAATTAAACTGTCAAGTCAGCACCAGGTCTGCTACCAAAACCCTGGATGCCCACCTCTCCTTTCTAGGGTCACCCGTTGCTTTAGACAGGACCCAGATGACCACAGAGTGTCGGAGTTTCTCAAGGGCTTTGTTCCAGAGACGGGCAAAGTGGGGATGCAGAGCTGTGGGGAGGGGGAGTGTGTCAGCCTAGAGACAGGACATCCAGGACCGGGCAGGAGACCCAGAGCCCCCGTGGGCCTGGGTGTGCACCGGAGGCCTGGAAGAATTCTGTTCCTTAAAATAGGTCCCTGCTGCTTAGTCCCAGCTCCCTCTGCCTTCAGGACTTTGCAGGGAATTGTCTTCCCTGAAGAGCCCATCTGTTTCCAAAGTTAGGAGTGGAAGGCCTCAGGGGAGAGATTCCGATGAGAGAAAACCAGGCGACAGGGTGGCCAGCACGCTGCTCCTGTGGAGCTGCTGAGGGGAGGAGCGGGGTCCAGTTAGCAGGAGGCCTGGAAGCCAAGAAAAGAGAGAGCTGGCAGGGGGAGGAGGGGGCGGGGAGAGTGGGAGCGGGGCCCTGCTTGGTAAACATTAAAGTTCCAATTCACTAGTTAAAGATTGGCTTTTGTGCCCTCTCGCTGGCAACCTGAGAATACAAAGCAAACGCAGCTACCCCTCCGGGCCCTCGCCCACTCCCACCCCTGGGTTCAGCCCCGTAGACATGCAACATCACTGCCATCCACCTCCTGACTCAGGTCACTGCAACTCAGGATGGGTCATTTCCATGGAAATTCAATGTGACCTTCTTTGAGAAAGATGTTACAATGGAGCAATTTTTAAAGTAAAAATGAAAAGTTCCATTGGATTTCTGGCACCACTGTCTCAGGATGTTTCTTCTTTCTCCCCCTCCTTCTCACTTTCCTTTCCCTGGGTCCCATTTTGCCTACCTTTCTTTCTCTTTTTCTCTCTTTTCTCTTTAGGCCTCTTTTGTCTCCCTTCTGGTCATTTTCCTCTTCTTCCTACCCTCTCTCACTTTCTACCCTTTCTAGCCTTTTGGCTTGCCTCTCCCATCTCTCTCCTCTCCTCCTCCTTCCCTTCCACCCTCCCTCTCTCTCCTCCTGCCCACCACACCTCTACTTTGACACCTACAAGGGGGTCCCGGGGGACCTCCATCAGCTTTCTTGGGGCTTCCCTGATGAGGCCCCTGTCCCTCCTGACAGCCCTGCCGTCTAATTTTATGAACAACTGTAAAGATGAATGATAAGTAGAAAAGATGCAGGCAAGAACAAGATGAATAAATTATAAAGGGCAAATGATGACAAGACAGGGGTCCCCAGAGACAGCGATATGATAACAGAAACTAAAGATGAATTTATGATGGATGTAGTTAGCGTGCACAGAGGCTGTTCATTCTTCAGGGTGATTTTACAACTTCAAGTGATTGGCACAACCCAAGCGTTTCCTTGTGGAGCTGTGATGTATTTCCACTCGTCTGTCCTAGGGGCACGATGTTGGTTTTTGTCTCTGTGGGATGAGTCTGGGTACCATCAGCACGTGCCTCCTCTCTCACCACCCCAACCACCTTCTGAGTCTCCGCTTCGGTGGTGAAGTCCCAGACCAGAGCCCCGCATACCTCCGGCAACCTGGTCCTGCTGTTTCCTCTTGCTGAGTGTATTCGTTTGGCAGCTGCTGTAACAAAGTACCACAAACTGGGAGGCTTGAACAGGAAGAGTTTATCATCTCATGGTTCTCAGGCTAGACGTTCAAGATCAAGGTGTTGGCAAGGTTGATTCTTCCTGAGGGCTGTGAGGCAGAACCTGCACCAGGCCTCTCTCCTCGTTTCTGGTGGCCTCGGGCGTTCCTTGGCTGGCAGATACTGCTCTTACATTGTCACATCCTCTTCCCTGCACGCATGCCCATCTCTGTATCCAAACTTCCCCTTTTGATAAGGACACCAGTCATCACGGATTAGGACCCACTCTGATGATCTCATCCCAACTTGAGCATCTGCAGAGACGCTACGTATTTCAAATAAAGTCACATGTATAGGCACCAGGGGTTAGGACTGCAGCATCTTTGGGGGGGAGACACAATTAAATCCGTGACTAGGCTGACCAGACATATTATTTTAAATGGGGAAGAAAACAGTGATGCTGCCCTGTTTTAAGTGATACATACGGTCAGCCTACTGGCGCCTTGAATTTAGCCTGTGAGACTAGGCTGACCATATGTACTGTGTGAAACAGGACAATACCATTGTTTTTCTGTCCCGTTTCGAATGGTCTGCTTGGTCAGCCTACCCATAACACTGAGACACGGGCAGCTCTTCTGTGGCAGGGCGGAACACAGTGTTCCATGTGATTTGAGTCCCTAGGGATGGGGTGAGGGGAGGGGATCTCACCAGTCCCCTCTCTGCATCTCCTTCCTGGCCTCATGCTTGCTTCTCCCTCTCTTGGGGACATAACTGGCATATCTCCCTTGGTCTCCCACCTTCCTTAAAGAGAACTATTCATGTCCTCTTAGGGCAGCGATGCTCAACACGGAGGAAGTTTGCCATCCAGTGGACATTTGACATTGTCCAGAGACACTACCGGTGTCTCGTAGGCAGAGGCTAGGATGCCACTAAGCATCCTGCCGTGCACAGGACAGCTCCCCTCCCCCACCACGAATTCTCTGGACCAACACGTCAGTCGCGCCAACGTGCAGCATCCCTGTGCTAGGGACGCGGGCGACGTGCAGCATCCCTGTGCTAGGGACGCGGGCCAGCAGAAAAAGCCCAGTGAGGCCCGGGGCGGAGCTCTCCTGGCTTACTCACTGGCTCATTCGCTTGAGCAGTGTTAGAGGAGGGAGGTGCTCACTAAGGGGCACACGGTCAGCGGGTGTAAGCACAGAGGAAGTCGTGGGCAGCACACAAGGGCACAGCCCATCCCCAGGCATCAGGGATCATTGCCCGCTGGCCATTCACACACACACTCCTCTGCGAGCCAGACTTGGCCCGAGGACCGCCAGTTTCAGCACTGAGCTCAGTTCTCTCGCTTTTACCCGCATAGGCTCTGTGACCCCAGCGAAGGGAGCAGAGCTTTTGCTTGTGGCAGAGCTGGGACCAGCACTCAGGCCTCTGCAGCCCATTCCTATGTGGGGTGTGCCCAGCCCCTTCCTTCAGAGGGGGCCCCATCCTGACAGGAACGCGATGTGGCCGGCCTAGGCCTGACCTGGCAGCCTCTCCCCATGTGACAGCGAGAAGGCTGGGGCGCAGAGCACAGGGAGCCCTGCTGGGCCCATTATGCAGGAGGGCACAGCAAGGTCCAGAGAGGAAAGCCCGAAACGCTTGCAGTCCGGAGCCCGAGATGGACACAAGGCACTCTGGGGGCCCCCGCACATCTCGCCTCCCTCCCTCCACACCGGTCCTTGGCCCCCGCCCACCTCCCACGGCTTCCGGCGTGAGATCCTCTACTCCGTTTCCCACAGAGACACCCCCAAGTGCTCCTCCCTCCCAGGGCTCAGCCCACACTGCCCCTCTGTCCTACACTACCCGCTGTCCTCTTCCCTGCCCCCACTGGCCAGGGCGGTGTCCCCCTTTCTCCAGTGACTCACCGCCCATAGGGACTATATCTTCTCTGGGGTTACGGGACAGGGCCCAGGCCGGCGATGGCCTCTACTCAGTAAGTCCCCTAACTGATTTGTCGGGAAGAACCAGGGACCCTCTGTGTCCGTGACCATCATGTCCACCTTGAAGGAAACAGATAAGAGTCCATGTGAGCTCGTGGGCAGCACTTGGCTGAGGCTCAGGGAACCTGAACTTCGGGTCCGGCCTGTGCCAACCAAGCCATGTGGTGCTGGGCATGGCGCTGAGCTTGGCCCGTCCCTGGGCCTCCATCTTCTAGATCGTGAAAGGAGGCGGAGGTGCAGGCGCCTCTGGAGTCCCTTCTCGCTCTGACGTGCTTGAAGAGTCTAAGAATAATAGACTTGGCATTCCTCACATTACTTAAGATGACCGAGGGAGGAGGGGAGAGTGGGAGGACAAGGAAGAGCGCCTGCTGCTCTCGGCTGCCCGACTCCATTTGTGACACACGCAGTAAAGCGTGGGTCAGACGTGTCTCCCCCTGGTGCAGACCAGGCGATCGCCGGCTCCCGAGGACCGCGGCCGGATCGGCACCCCCGCCCTGCCCCTCAGCCCCCCGCTCACCGGCCCGCTGCTGAGGTCTCTTTCTGAGGGAACCAGGCAGGCTGTTCACACCTGTGTCCAGCACCCACCCTGGTGTGGAGTGGATCATGGTGGGCATTGCCCAAGGACTCCGGTTACCTGCCCTGGGCGGAGTTCTCTTGTGAGAGGCAGGGTGTCTGGCATGAGACACAAATGAGGGAGACAACCTGATGCCCAAGGAGCTCACAAGCAGGTTTGGGAGGCAAGTGTGAAGATGGCTCACTATCCAGAAATATCTTTAGGTGCCGGAAAATGGTAGTGATGGGAGTTCCCAGGAGTTCAGACCTGGTGACAAATGAGTGTCCTGGAGGATCCCACGTCACCACAGTTGCCTCCTGCTTCCAGACGCTCACGCCCTCTAGTGCATTCTTCTTTGGGTGGGCCAAGGTTATGATAGAGCTCGGAGCAGCCGAATCCCCTGCAGGCTGCCTGTGACCCCCAAGAGTCAGTGGGGTGGCAGACACCCTCTCCTGGCTGCGAACTCTCCCGACCCACAGAGCTCTGCCAGGAGAGCTTCTAGGCGTTCTCGGAGGCCCAAATCCAACATCGCTTCCTCTGTAAAAACTCTCTGCCACCCCCCACCCCGAAAGCTTTCCGATCCCCCGTGGCACCGGGCCCAGCCCCCGGGTCCCAAGCAGCTCGCTTCCCTCTACTTTTCACCTTCAGGAGTCTCTGACCCTAGTGCTGGCCTGGAGCTGATTCAGAGCAAGTGTGGGCAGTGGGGGCTGGTTTTCTCTTTCTGCTCATCCACCTGGCCTTGTCACCTCCCCATGGCATCATGCAGAGCCATTCTTATGACCCCTCTCCCATCTGTATTACCTCCAGGCCCCTCTAGAGAGTTGTAGCTTAGCTCTCACTGCAGGCTTGCGTTTGGAAAGACCACGCTTCACTTTGCAGCCATGCCTGTGGGAAGGACACGCTGTGTGGCAGGCACGCTGGCTTGGGCAGTCACAGCGGGCATGGGTGTGTCTCAAGGGGTGGTGACAACAGTGAGGGGAGTTTCCTGCACACGTGAGTCAACTGCAGGGGGCGTCCCCGAGGCTGCTCCGTGGGTCTGCCTTTGAGTCCAAGTGAGGTTCTTAAAGGGTCTGCGGCTCTTTGGCCAGAACACAACGCTGGGGAATGGAATGTCTGTGTGAGCTTCTGTTCCTGTAGGGATGTCTCAGGATGGGGCGTGTGTCTTCTAGGGAGCATGTGTGTGGGAGCAGAACTCCAGGCATCCGGGCTGTTGACCGGCGCTGTGCCTGGCTGGTAGGTAGTTATGTCCCGTCAAAGATGGGCAGCCCTGGGTGAAGATGGCAGCAGGTAATGTGGTTCTCTACTCTTTCCTTCTCCGTGCAAATAGTTGTAAAGAGAAAGGGGCTGGAGGTCAGTAGGATGAGGTCTCTCAGGGCCCCAGTTTGGTGTGCTTCCAGCACGTGCTCTGATCAAAGGCATTTGTGTTGTTCTCCATGAGACCGGCAGGGGCTGCCAGGAAGGTGGATCCCCTTCCGGAGGGCTCAGTGGGAGCAAGGCAAGGTGAACCAGCCTGGTGTGCCCAACTCTGTACCCAGCACAGCAGGGGTAAAATGAGGCCACACTCTCCATGTCCCTGGAGGACACCAACTATCTGGATGACCTGGGACGAGCCACCTTGCCTTTCAGGGCCTGTTCCTTAATTCAATAATGAAAATCTTATATATAGGACCCTCCTATGCTATGGATTGCTATAAATAGCCCAGGTATTACCCTGAATGACCAAAACAGTGATGTGAGTGCTGATGATTTCGGGGTCCTTTGCCCCAGTAAACTCGGGTGACTCCTAATTCAGACGTGAAATCACCACAGGACAATAAAATTTTTAAAGGTCAAATGTGCAATTTGGACTCTATGGCCCATGGCATTTCAGAAGAGGGAGAAGAGCATGAGCTAGAATTACCAGAAAGGGCTTCGTACAGGGTAGACAAAGTCCAGGAGGGTGTCTGGGAGAGGACATTGGAAAGGTAATCAGAAGGAAGCGAGGACAGCCTGCATTTTCCTCCTGGAGGTAGGGATGAGAACAGGAAGGGTGCGGTTGGAGGATGGAGCAGGCTCCTCCCACAGGGTGGCCCTGTGCAGCCTGCAGGCCCCATCAACTCCAGGCAGATGGGTCACTCGACAGCCTGCTCACTCGGGACAGAGCTTCGGGCCCTGGTAATCGCCAGCTTCCCTCCTCCCTGGAAAGACCTGCCTCCCCCGGCCCAGCCACCACAGTTCCCCTGAGCTCAGGACTTAGCTCTACACTCAAGCTTGGAAGCTCTAGGAAGCTCTCCCAGGCTGCTCTAACCCACACCCATCCACCCACCCCCTTGTTTCAGCAAGGTCAACACCACCAGAAGTCTAACCCTGACAAACATGCAGACCTGGGACCAGTGCATCAGTGTCACCACAGTGCTTGTTAGAAATGTAGTCTTAGGCCCTACCTCAGACCATCTGAGTCATGTCCCTCAGACTACCCCATGGCATTTTAATAAGAACTCTAGGAAATTCCATAGGCACAAAACCATTTCATGGCCACTGGCCGGATATTAGGCTTTAAAAACTATTGTTTTAGTTTGAGTGCTCCCAACAGCAAACTCTAGACAAGCGTTTGAGCACAAGTGGCTTCTTTGGTTGGTAGCCCCAGTAAACATGAGGAGACGGTGGGAGAGTCCAACAGGGAAGCGAAGAAACCAGTAAAGCCACTGTGTTATCGGGCAGACTAGCTTCCACTGTGAAGGGCACTTCATCCTACTGGGGACTCTAGACCCATGTGAATCACAGTCCCCAGGGTTGCCCACCCAAGGGCAAGGGAGCCGGGGTATTTATACACTGGTTCCCACCAGCCTTTGGTTGAGGGTGTGTGCAGGGATCGCTCATTCTGCAGACCTTGTGGCTTGTGCACGTGTGGCCACGTGGGCTCCATAGACAGACGAAGCCCTCAAGCAACAAGTCCAGGTGCTGGCAGCTGGGAGTCGAGCCCCTGTCACTGTGGGGAGCAGAGCAAGGGGTTGTGGACAGAGCACTGCCTGCATCTGCTCTAGACCTACTCTGGCTCCTACTCCAGATTCCCAAATAGGAGGGCACTTAACAGAAACCGGTCCCTTGAGCCAGGATGACAACTACCACTCATTGAGTGTCACTGCGGGCCAGACACTGCACAGCTAGTAGCTCATTTATTTGTCAAGGCAGCGTGGCACCGGTGCTCTCGGGGAAGCATCACCAGCATGATCCTGTGGAGGAGGCGCTAAAGGGGCTTGCTCAAGGTCCTGTGGCCAGGGCTGTCCTCCTTCCCCATAGCAACAACCCTGTGGAAAACCTCACAAGGGCAGGAATGGTGCCATCTTCCTCAGTCCCTGTCACCACCAAGGCCAAGACCAGGGAGACTCTGGCATGATCACCAGGGGGCCACGTGAGGCAGGGCCGTGGCCTTTCAGGTGTCACCATGCACCAGACCTTGCTTTGGGTGGGAGAAATCTTGTTCTGCATGAAAAGCAGAACCAGATTCCAGCCCCAGCTCTGCCTGGAGCCTTACAGTGTGCCCTTGACGAGCCTCTTAACCTCTCTGAACCTCAGTTTCAGTGACTGCCCTGTCAGTTACAAATACATGTTGTTGCAGTAGCTGCACAAAATGAAGCTTTGGTGTTTTGCGTATCACACAGGCTGAGATCTGGTATTGGCTCAATAGCATGACGATGTCAGTGTCAGTCTCTTCCCTCATGGTTACAAAATGGCTGAACCAGCTCCATGAATTATATTCTCAATCAAGCAGAGTAGGTCCAGCTTTTTATCAGGACTGCAAAAAACTTCCCATATACCCCTCCCCGTAGACGTCTGTGTCCATTTCATTGGTCAGAATTGTGTCACATGACCACCCTAGCGGCAAGGGAGGCTAGGACAGACAAGACACATATCTACCTAATCAAAACCGTTCTTGAGTCGGTGAAGGAGAAGAGAGGATGGTGGGTAGGAGTCGGTGGGGTCTGCCCTACTAACCTCATAAAGAAGGATAGGGCTCACAGAAGAGCGAGCTGGGCAGGGCAGAGCAGCCCCACCCCCCACACATGCACCATTAGCTTCAGCTCAGAGCTGACCTGATGCTTGTGTGAGAGGGCTGAGTCAGAAAGAGCAGTTTCACAGCGTGTTCCAGAAATGTTTTTTCAACACAGCACTGCTAACTCAGCACATTTATTCAACTACTGACATGGTTTCTGATTCCATGGGAGTCTCAGTGGGGGATGAGATTTCTGCCCCTTGGGTGCCATGTTGGTATCATCCGTATCTTTCTTGAACTTCTATCCTTCTGTGCCTCCATATGTGTCTTAAATAGTAAAGAACCAAAGGCCACTGTGCCAACAGACCACTGTCCCATGTCACAGGCATTTCCTGGTCTGTGATCATTTTCCCACTCTCACTTTTTGGAACCAATGCAGCGGTGGGTGCGTACCATCTGATACTGGTCCGGCCAGTTTTCAGGGCCACCAATGTAGTGACAAATGTGTTTTTCAGAGACTGAAGCACAACACTTCTGGCCTGGTGTAGGAGAGTGCACCATGAGATGATGTGCTCTGTGCTAAGCCCGCCTGAGACATCGGAATGGACCCTGATGAGAAGCTTCAGCTGGGCTGCACTGCAAGCCGGGAAGGGATAGGTGAAAGATGGCCCCCAGGCGGGCCTTTGCTCCCCTCTGCTCCCCAGGCCCTCCGTCCGGGCCTCCAGCAGCAGCATGAGGGAGGACCACCAAGCCCTCCCCCCACCCACCCCCCAGTGGCACATAAGTGTTCAAGCAGAGTATGTGTGTGGGGGGCGGGAGAGCAATGCAAATTCCTATAGGGGACCAAGTCACTTCTAGATGAGCGAAGATCGCACGATTTTGTCCATGTTTTACTTGTTTCTCCATAATAAGGGCCCCACAGCACGAATTCCAGTCCTCAGCCCCAGCCAAGCCCAGTTGTCCTGCGGTCCCCAGCCTAGATCCACAAGCAAAGTCCTCATGACCCCTCAGCCCTCCCAATCTCTCCTTTCTCTGAAGACTCTCAGGACTTAAAGACCAAACCTCCCCACCCTCGGGCCCCAAATTCAGCCAGCACAGCTCCACCACCCTGAGCAGGGTGACCCTGGGCCAGTCACTTCACTTCCCTGTGCTTTGGTTTCCTCGTCTTCACCTGGGATGTCAGGACGGTTTATGCACAGCGTGAGGTGAACCGAGCCTGCGGGGTGCACACAGGGAACATGTGCTGGTCTCTCCACTGCTGCTGATATTGCTGCGGCCACTCTCTCCACCCCCAGCGGAGCGAGTCTCCTGTCCCCGGCCTGGTCTGCCATGGTCGGGAGGACAGATGGCCCACAGGGCACAAGAGCAGGCCCCCAGCTGCATAGCCTAGCATGGAGCTGGCCACATGGGGAGACCCACAAACCCCCTGAATGTTAGCCAAGCGTTGGCTTGGCAGGCCGTCATGAGAAGCTGCTGTCCTTTCCCTGCCAAGGCCCAGCTGTGCTTGAAAAAGGGTGGTTCAAATCTAGGTTGACCAGACGTCCCATTTGAAATGGCACAGAAAACAACAGTATTGTCCTGTTTCAAATGGTACATATGGTCAACCGAGTCTCATTGGGCTAAACTCAAGGTGTCAGTAGGCTGATCGTACCTACTCTATGAAACGGGACAGCCTTGTTGTTTTCTGTCCCATGTCAAACGGTATGTACAGTCAGCCTGTTCTGATCACCACTTCATGGCTCCACAAGTGGGGTTAGCTACGTTCGTCCTAATGGTTTGGACAGTCCCCATGTGAGACCTGCATGCCTCTCGCTCCACTCCCCATCCACAGACCCCACCCCCAGGAAGCTGCGTGAGGAGATCCCAGGAGATTTAAAGCCCTAACCAGTGAGAGCAGAAGCAGAATCACGCCCTGGCACCCACATGGTTGAAGATGGTCCAAGAGGCCCTTCAAGGCAGCGGGGCCCAGGAATCTGAAATGGATATGCATTCAGCCTTTCCCAACAGCCCTGACAGCTGGCAGCCGACAGGTGGGCCTGCTCCGAGCCCGGGAGGTTTTTCATTCCATCTGTAACTGTTTCCTGAGCCCCCACCCAGAGAGCAATGCCTGCTCGAGGTGCTTCTTGGCAGGTGGGAGCCAGGAGAGGCCAGGGGCCCGGCTGCCCCTTGAGGCTGTCCCCTGTCGAGGAGAAAAAATGTACATGCCCGGCAATTAGAGGACAACGGATTGAAACTTTGGACAGAAAGTCAGAGCTCCAAGTATTCTGGGAGCTCAGCGAGGCAGCGAGTGTTCACTGGGTGCCTTCTGTGCAGCAGGCACGCTGGGCACGGGGGGCGCTGCCCTTGGAAGGATGGGCAGGATTTGGGTGGATGAAGAGGGGCGAGTGACCACATTCCCATGAGGTGACAGCACGCACAAAGGAGGGGAGGAAGCAAGGCTGTGAGGGAGAAGATAGTGCTGCTGGCATTCTGGGCACTCCGGAAGAAGTTGGGGATCTCGAGTTAGAGGAGATTGAGGACCCAAGTGGGGAAGGCCTAGGACATCCCCAGTCTCTTTTCTGTGCACACTTGGGAAGCTTCTGGCGTAGGAGAGTGACTCTCTCACCGCGATTGGCAGCATGGTCTGCACAGGGCATGGCTGGTGCCAGTCCCAGTGAGATGCTGGAGTGGCATCAGGAGTGGGGGTGGGGAGAGTGGAGCACCTTCTGGACTCTCCCTTCGCTGAGCAGCCTCCACGAGCCCAGCTGGTTGGGCTGCCAGAGGAGAGTTGAGGGGGAAGGGTAGCTCCCCCTGGGACCCCGCAGCTAGTGAGGGGAACTTAGCACCCCTCCTCCCCAACCACCTGGAGGACCATCCCCACCTGGAGGGGAGTGCTGGCCAGGTTGCTGAACCACCTGATGGCACATCACAGACAGTCCAAGACGTGCAGATTTGGACCACATGCGAAGAGAGTCATTCTGTCTGTCTGTCTTTGTCTCTGTCTTTCTATCACACACACACAGGCATAAAGCCAAGGAGTGGCCCGGGAATCCACATAATTACAAATGCTCCCCAGGTGACTTCAGTGCATTTCTCCAGCTCCAGGTCCCCAGACAAGCCCTACTCTCTGTCCAGCGACGTCAGGAAGCCTTGATTCCGCCTCTCAGGCTAGAGGAGTTTGACCCACGAATGGGATTGTTCTCTCCGCCATTATGTCTCCTTCCCAAGGGCCAGAGACCCTCAGAAGTGAGAGAGGGATGGTGCCTTAGCATCACCTGCTCTGTGTCCCCCAGTTTGCAAGGGACAGATGCCCAAAGAGGACACACAGCCAGCCGGTGAAGGTCCGTGGACCTTGGGCACAGCTCTGACAAGACACTGCGTTTGGGTCCTGTCTCACTTGCCTCACAGCCTTTATCTCGCAGAGGCTCCTTGACTGAGAAATCTGGTAAACCTGCCCTCATTCAGAAAAGCTAGGGAGGACCCTTGTTTCCATTAGCATCCATATGATGGCGTGTGCTAGGTGTCGTTCTGTTCCTTTTGAGTAGACAACCCAACGGCACTTCCAAGTTAATGTCCTGCCATGCTGCTTTAAGGAACAGATACAAAGCAAATATCAACACAGTGATGGTGGGACAGGGGAGTAAGCCACGGGCAAGCGCCGTCTTTGTCTTAGGTAGGCGACATATTCCTGCAGACAGTCATGTTGTCTACACTATTTATTTGCTGATCAAAAATGTTTATGCCTTAAATTTTGCAAAGACTGACTTCAGTCCAAATTATCTTCTCTTCTGACTCGGTGGGTTCAAAATTTACAAAGACTTCAACCAGCTCCTTAAGGAGTGAGAGTCTCATAGATGGAAGGAACCGTCCTCCACCAAGTTTCCCGTGATGCATGAACCCCATTTTGTAATGCACTCGTAGAGTTTCACTGGGGATTGTCCTGTAGGATAAGAGGGCAGAGTAGGCTGGATCCCACTGATGGCCCTCTCTGCTCTCAGACCCCATGGAGCTTTGCATTGTTTCACGTGCTTCAGGCTGCACCCTGCTTGGGGCTCCTCAAACGCTTCCAACCCCTCTTAGATCACTGGGAAAGAAACCGATTGCTACCCCTCAGTCCATGGAGGCAAATTTGGTCACTGTTGGAGCGCTTCCGACTCCTGCCCACAGGTTCTGAGAAGACCGTGAATACCCTCCCACTGTTCTCATGAAACGATTTATCTGGGGAAACTTAATATTTTTATTTTAGGATAAACTGAGCTAGGGCAATGTGCTTGTTATAACTCGTGAGGTTAACTGATCTAATTATCTGTGGCATTCATTTAAATCCTTGTGCCTGGGCCGGCTGCAGGTGTGGGCTTTGAATCCTGCCAATAGGACACCTCTTAGAATGGGCTCATCGAACTCAGCAAGTCTGCTGGTATGCAGGGTTTTCTGATAATACATGAAGTTATTAACAGGCAAAGATACATACAGGATATATTTACATTCAACAAATTCACAAGGAACATCTGCCGCTTCTCCACCTCCCTTCCAATGAGTGTATCCCCCAACTCTTGGTTGAGTCCAGAGCAACCCTGAGGGGTCCCCTGAGACTACAAGCAGATCTCCTGCCCTATGACATGAGGGGGAGCTGGTGTGGTAGGGGTGGAAGACCTGGAGTTTAGGTGACTCCAGACAAGGGAGCCAGTGATGTCACCCAGGCCCCTAAAAGCTGATGGACCTTAAGAGTTGAAATGTTCCTCCCCTAAGGGAGAAAAGTGATGGGCCCGTTGTCCCTAAGCGAGGAAGATGGCCCCAGAAATCTGCATGTGGGCTACAAGCTATAACTCCCTCCCAGCGGGGAGTGTGTCTAGGGAGGGTAGCACCGGAAGGAGATGGAAATCCATCCATCTGAAGCTAATTGAATGACTGGTGATATCCAGCCAGAAGCAGGACAGCCTTGACAGATGTGACCTGCAGCCAGATCCGGGTGGCAGGAGGAGAACCTTGGGACGCAGGTAGAGGGGAAGCAATGGCTGGCCCACCACATGCAGAATGTGTAGTGACAGGGTTCCTGGCTTTCCAGCCCCACCCTCTGCCCTGCCCCAATCAGGAGCTGCCCCATCCCCAGCCTGGGGCTCAGTCAGCCTCCCAGAAGCTGGGCCCAGGATGCCAGCACTGTCCAGAGGGTGAGGGATTCTAACTCCAGAAATGGCACGTTGCTCGAAAACCCTGCTAGCCTGTATTGTTTGGAAACACGGCTTTGGCATGAGGCCAAGCAGCTGCCGCGGAAATGCATTTCCCATTACCTGAGGCCCAGACGCTCTGACAGCCGAGTCACTCAGCACTGACCTGTTTTCAACCAGCGTCAAGCTCTCCCTCTGCCACGTGAATGATCCTGGATGAAGTCGCACTTGCAAGGGCACGTGGAGAATAAGTACACACACGGGCACAGTGTGCACGTGCACACACAGATGCAGCTCTACACACACACTTAAAATTCAAATGCCCACACATGCACACACACCAGGGTGCACGGCAAAGGTGTGTGAACGAAGGTATAGACCTATACCAGATGCATGTGTTCACATACACAGATATAGGAGCATGTGTGCACACACAGGCATCTATGACATGCCCCCACATGGCACACACACATGTGCACGAACACACACACACATGCGCACACACACTTCCTCGGGCACCTTTGGAACTGATGAAACATGTAGCTCGACAGGGACAGCTGAAGATAAACTCTTGATTTCGGATTTCCAGAGCAGTTCGGACAAGGTCCTCTGAAATGCATTAAAATGCTAATCACAGCGTCGGTATGAACCCTGGCAGCTGTGTGACTTGGGGGGAAATCAAAGAAGAATGGATTGAGATGCCTGGAACTCCTTGAGTCTCCTTGCCTCGCTCTCTCCTTCATCTCCCTGCTCCCCTCTCTTGCCTGTTCCCCACAGCCTCCACCCAGCACCACCTTCTCTGCCCTCTTGTCTCCAGCCTGGGCCACAGGGGCCTCCACTCTGCCAGACTGAGGATCCTCCCAGCGTGCCAGGGCTCCCCAGCACTAACAAACAGAGCCAGCACCCTTCTGGCTCCAGCCACAGGTCTCTCCTGTGGAGCTGCTCCAGTGCATTGGAGGGATGGCTCCCACCACCGCTCCCCAGGGCCTGCCTTCAGGCTGATGGGCTCCAGACTCCTGCCCCCTAGGGAGAGCCGAGAAAGTGCCGGCACAGTCAAGGCGAACTACTAAAAGCGAGCTCTACTAACCCCGAAGGAAGGCTAGAATTTCAGGCTCTGTAGCAGGCAAGTCAGGGAGAAGCTGTCTGATACCATCCGCTCTGAGGACGCTACCTATGGACAAGGAATGGGGTCAGGGGAGACTCCCGCACCCACACTCCTGCCTGGTGAACACCAGGCACTGGCTCCCTGCACCTCCAGATGACAGCTGAGCCCTCCCCTGCCCACCCCTGACTGTTAGCCCTACTTTTCTCCACCAGTGCCTCCTAACACAGGATCCAGAGCACTGCAGTGCTCCTGGCTCCCCTTGCCTACAGCGTCACACCCCGTGCTTTGTTCCATTGCTTCCGCTTGCCTGCATTCCAAGCACTTTGCCAGTCCAGTCCCTGGTCAAGGTTCCAAACTCCGCCAAGCCATCACCTCCTCCAGGAAGCCTTCCCCATTCAGGAGGCTGGATGGGACAACTCTCCTGTATTCTCAGAACTTCCTGTTCTTTCCTCAGTTGCCAGAGTTTAATGTGACTTCTCAGCTAGTCCCTCCCTCTGGACCTTGCACTCTTAAGAAGGCAGCAACTGGGTTGTACCCGTCTCTGTCAACCCAGCATTGCACAAGGCTTGGCTGCTAAATGTGTGTGCACACATAGCTAAACCTTTGGGGCCAGAACCACTTTGTGGGGCCCCTCCGTGAACATCCTGGAAGTATTTTGCCCTCTCCACTAGGACCTGGAACGGGCTGTGTGAGTATAGGGGTGTACCCACACCCCTCACCCCCACCCCGTGAAGATCGAAGCTCCCGGCATACCACGGTTCCATTTTTCCTCTTAAGCATCAAGCTGTCATTTCACTAAACACCATCTGGAGACTCCTGGCTTCAGCCCCTCGCTTCTCCCAAACTCTTATTAATGTGACGGGTGTTTATTCCTTCTTCCTCCTCTCCCACTTTCTCCAGAACATCTCAGCTCTGTGGCCTGCAGACATTCATCTTATCTTGGGGAGCTCAGCTCGGCTGGGGAGCGTGGCCGGCTCCAGCTTGGCTTTAAGCAGCTGACAGTGATAAAGAGCAGAGAGAGTAAGAGCAAGCTGTGCTGGGCCCTCTTGGAGCCCAGTGCCCCCAGCCTGGGAAAATGGGACGGCAGAAGGGTTGTTGGGGAAGGAACCTGGTTCAACTGGGTCTGTGGTGGCCTTCGACGCTGCCACATTGATCTTCCCAGAACCCCAGAACCTCCGTGACTCCCTGGCAAAACCCAACAAAGCTCAGATTCCAGCCCCAGCCCTTGACAAATCTGTATTCCCCAGCCTGTGCTGGCATCTTCATCATCTGCCTGTGCCCATCGCTGCTGCCACCACACTGTGCTCATCCCTCCTTCCACGCCCATACCCATGTGGTGACTTTCATCTGAATTAACCACCCCTCCCCCTCCCCCAGTGACTTGCTTGTCCCTTGTCAACCCCACCCCCACCACCAACCTTCCACAGCCATGCTGCAAGGGCCACATTATTTCATTCAGGGATCTAACCCGCACTGGACTCATGAGTTGTATCTCCTGGAACAGATACAGACTCCTTGATGGTGCCAGCCCAGGACTGGGCACACAGGGGTACCACTCAACCCCTGCTGTCTTAAAGCAAAGGGGGTCAGCAGTAGTGACCCCTCTGAGATGAGCCCGGCTCCTTGAGGGTGCCTTGTGGGCATGAGGGTGCTGGTAGAAAGAGCCCTCCCCCTGTGCCCACACGGAGGCCCCCGCGGCTGTCACTCAGAGGCCAGCTCGCTTCCCCTGGTAGAGCATTAAGCTAATGTGTGTTGTGTCTCATTAGTGGTGTTCTGTCTGTGCCAGGGCCAGGCAATTTGATGGGTAGTTGATTGGATATTCTGTTTATTTATGGCAGGAAAAGCATTCTTTATTGAGGGCTGGGCAGCATATTTCTGTCCCTATGGCACTAAGATCCTGTGACAATCATGCAATTATAAATGAAGACTACATACATAATATATAAGAAGCAATAGCGACTGCGCACCTCGTCTAAACAGCTCTCCCCGGGCACACCCCAGCGTCTCCCTGCGCCTGGGCCTGGACACCCGGCAGAGCCCCAAGCCGAGAGGCACCGGGCCTCCACAGCTCTCGGCTGGGCTCACCACCCAGGTGAGCACGGGTGTGCACGTGCCCGCCACAGCACTTGTGAGTGAGAAGCATGCCTGCATTGACAGAAAACCTTTAACTTCCTTCTGCCGTGGCTCTTCACACACCCTCCAGGAAGGGCTGGCAGGTGTTATCTCCAATGAGGAGGTGAGGGAGCGAGACTGAGACCACAGGGAGAGGCCGTGCCTAGAACCTCATCGTCCTGCCCTGCGCCCCTGGACATTTCACAGGCCTGTCGGGACGGGAAGTGGAGCATCTTCCAAGGGCTGGAGGTTGGGGTCGCTTTCTTCCAAGGGTGGAGCTCAGATTTGACTCTCAGGGGAGGGAGGAGAGCGAATGCTTACATTCCACCTCAGAGCTGCCCCTTCTCAAGCAGCCCTGCCTTCTCCGGGATACTGTTGAGTCAGTGAGAGGTTGCCACCCATCAGCGGCTGCTTGTTGGGACCCATGTCCTGAAGCACTTGGGGGAGTCCAAGGAGAGTCCTGGGAGACCTGTGCACCCACTGGGAATGCATGCCAAGCACGCGGTTGTCTCGGAGCATATCTGAGGACAGGCGGCCAGGGCAGCTTTGAAGTCTGGAGATCACACTGCAGCTCTGGCTCTATGTTAACCAGCCAGGGCAAGTGGCGACCCGGGCCTTGGAGACTGCCCATCTGTTATAGGCACCCCCCTTCGAGGGGCTGCTGGGATCAGGGAGTGCGGGGAGCTCTGAAATTCACAAGGGGCTGGGGTTCTCAGCCGGCCCATCTGCACAATGCACCTCCATGCCCAGAACACTCCAGGCAGAATCCTGAGTCAGGGGGGCCCATGCAGACAAAGCTCAGACCTCTCCCGCCCAGGGTCCAAGTGCAGTCAACGTGGCCCTCTCCCCTGCCCCAGCCAGGGGCCTGGGAAGGCCCTCCTGAGTGCCCCCTGTGGCCAGAGCCCTTGGGGGGTTATGCAGCTGGGCATGGGTGGGATGCGGGTTCTCCTGAAGCTGGAGGACTAGAGGCACCGGGAAGAGCCTGTGTGCAGGCAGCCAGCGGGGCTTTGCTGTAGGATCGCAATCTGTATGTCACTCAACCCCTGCCCCTCTCCCATCCCCCCTCCCCACTTCCCATCCTTCTCTGCTCTTCTTCTTCATCCTCGCAAAAACTAATTGTCTGTCTCACCAGCCCTCGCCCTGTGCTTTCGAGAGGTTTGTGCCTGGAGCTAATTACGCACTGCTAATTTGGAAGCTCGCAGCTTCCCCGTGAACGTTCATTTGATTTGGGTTGTTCTGCTGAATGGCATTTCTGTAAATATGCCATGGGGCCAGAGACCTATCAGAGAGGGCAACCCTAGTTTGGGGTCAGGAGAGGGGGCCTGGGGGTGGCTGGGGGTGGTGTGCTCTGTGTGGGGGAGGGGACAGGAGCTGCCATTACCATAAACCAGGAGAGACCTCATTATGGCCCCTGAATGGCACTGCAGGGAGGGAGGGAGGAATCTGACCTGTAAAAGGTGACAGTCAGGGTAAGGG
The DNA here is from genome assembly GCA_004027555.1 of Craseonycteris thonglongyai. Classification (NCBI taxonomy): domain Eukaryota; kingdom Metazoa; phylum Chordata; class Mammalia; order Chiroptera; family Craseonycteridae; genus Craseonycteris; species Craseonycteris thonglongyai. The sequence goes on along the minus strand of PVKE010000028.1, from coordinate 173,739 downwards.
CAGAGTGGGAAATGACCCACAAGGTACAGAAGCTCTAGATTGGCAGGAGTGCTCAGTGACCACGGGTGCTGTGCAGGGCAGGAGCTGGGACCCGCTGGTCTTCCGTTGAACGCTGGGCAAGGTAGGTTTGCAGAGGGGTGCCGGGAAATGAGAGAAGACATTGCGCTAAGACAATCCATCCAAGGAAAGCTCTCCAGCCCCAGTGGATGATCCCACTTCGGTCCTGGAGGGCTGGTATCTGAGGGTCAAGGAGGGAACAGGGCAGGCAGGGTGTGGAAGGACTGGACCGTTTCTTTTTTAACCTGCTGTCGCTAGGCTGGCTTCATAGGCCTGTGTGTGGCTCTGTCACACCAAGCCCTGTTCTTAGAAAGCCTAGCCCTCTAAGCATTGACTGCTCTGTTGTCACCATCTTGAAATTCTTCATTTCTGAACAAGGGGCTTTGTATTTTCAGTTTGCACCTGCAAATTATGTGACCGGTCCTCTCAGCACCACTGAGTCTCACATGGACCCTGGACTCATCCAGGATGTTCTCAGGGGACTTCTGTGCATTCATGGTGCCTTTTGGACAAAGGACCTCCCTAGGGATAAGGGCTGGGTCTTCTTGAGTTGTCCCCAGAGCACAGGCTGGCCTCTGCGAAGTGCTCCGCAAAGAACTCCAGCATTTTATTACACTGCTTCTTACTCACCGAACACCCTACTCTGTCCAAGATGAGTCACATTGGGCCATCTATTGGGACACGCCACCTTTTGTCTTTCCTCTTAAGGGGGCTTGTGAACGCCTCCCAACAATCCACTCCTCTCTCCAGGCAAACCTGGGAGCTCCGGCTGCCACCTCACCAGAGGAGAGTCGATGTCAGCGCCTGCCGCAGCGTCGGCTTGTGGACACTGACAGCCTCGCTGTCGACTCCAATCTCTGGCGGCCAGGAGCCGGCAGACTGGCAGCTCAGAGATCGCGGGCACGTCCACCGGGGAGGGATTAGCAGAGAAGGCAGATGATACCTGCAGGGCCTGAGGAGGCCCAGGCAGACAGGAAGGCCTCTCGGGGAGCAGAGGAGGGTGGGGCGCCAAGATGAGGCACCAGGGCCAGCAGTGGGAACCCCAGCTTTCTGCCTGAAGGGAAGTGGGACAAACTGCCCTCTGGGGCCCACCGGATGCCGCTAGGAGATCAGTGAAACCTCTCTTCTTTTTTCTGCCTAAGAACTGCAGGCAATGCCAGAAAGCCTTTCTGGGCAGGGGTGGCCAGACAGACCCAGGGCAACACCCAGGCCAGCTCCCCGCTCTGCTGGGCTGGGGGCGGGGCTCCAGAGAATCCAGTGTTCGTGGGGAGCCTGCCTGGCCCTGTTGCCCACTTGCCGTGGGATAAATGTGGTCCTCCCGCGAGCCCTTGCAGCAGTGCCATTGTCATTGCCCTTCTCAGTTATCCCCAGTCCTGCCCGTCCTGAGTGTCCTCACACACAGACATGCCTGGGTTCCAAGTCCAGCTGAACCAGACCGACTGTGTGGCCTTAGAGTTAATCTCGTAACTGCTCTGGGCCTCTGTTGCCTTTCCTGCAAAACACATACAATGAGGCGATCCTTTGTGCAGCTGTGGAGAGGAGGTGGTGACAGCAGCCGCTCCCCAGCCAAAGCGACCGCTGTGCTGTGGTGGCCACCCTGGTGTACATTCACACGGCTCCCTGGAGTGGACCGGCTGCTGGGATGCAGCCCGTTTTCGCACCTGCACTAAAACCTGCCCATCCTCAACAACAGACCTCAAGCCCTGCCTCCTCCAGGGGGCCTGGTGAACTCCAGGACACCACAGCGCGTCCGCCTCCACGCCTAGGGGTTGACTGGCTGCTTCTATAGATGGCTCTTGTCTCACAAGCCACTTATCAGCCTTTATCTCCTCCTCCAAGTCCCACACTCCCAGGCACACAGTAGACAGCCAGGGAGGAGCTGCTGAACGGAATACCCATACCTCGTGCCTCACACTTGTCTTCCACACAGAGACTGTGCTGAATGACATGGCACATGTTGCTCGTTTTTCCTCCCCCTGATGGGATCTCAACGTCATTTCCCGTCAGGCTTGTTCCACTTCCACATTGAAGCAACACATGGCTATTGCCTGATATTGATTTAAGTGTCCCTTAGTTTCCAAGGCGGCCTGAGAGGCAGGCCTCGCGCTGAGCCATATGGACCGGATGTCTGTGGTCACCAGTGCTGAGTAATGGTTCAAATGGTAACCAGCATTAGCAAATAGTTCCTGTGATAATTGCAGCCTAATTTGTGTGTGTGCACATGAATTAGCATGCATCTGTATGCCATTAGCACTCTGAATTATCTCCTGAGCAGTGGCGCTTGCCTCAGGCCCTGTGGACAAAAGCAACAGTGAGACGGATCTAGAGCTCAATTTCTTTGAAAAACCAAGGACAGAAAATGGCTTTCAGGAAGGAAAAGAGCATGCCCCCTGGCCTGGGTCTGTGGACTGCTCCATAAGCTGAACCTCGGGCCATCCTGAGGCATGCAGGCATAGAAAGTCAGGAAGGTTCTTTCATTCGCCCAGACCAGATCCTCAGCCTGGGCTTCCTGAAAAAGAAACGAGGGCAGTTCAGGAGCCCTGAGCTCAGCATAAGCTGGATTCCTAGTTGGGCTGTGGAGGGGAGCGAGTTCCATTTTCAGTGCGCCTGGACAGTGATCACCCTCTGACTTGAGTTTTTCCATCATAGACTTACTGAGAGCAAAAGCTGGGGTGTTAAGATCTCTACACGGACCCACGTGGGTTCGGACATGGCAAGCCCTGGGGGGCGGTGATACCTAGTTGGGTGGCGGTGATACATAGTGAAGTTCATAAGGAAACACCGGTGACATCTGAGTCAATTCCTTCTACTCCGGCCCTCTTAGCCAACGCTGCCTGCCCGCTTAGAATATGAACTACTAGGTATTTGTTAGAAGCGCCTGGAATCATGCCATTCAAAGCCTGTTTTCCAAGGATGCGTGTATTTAGAAGACTGGGTTCCCCCGCCCCCAGACACACACACACACACACACACACTCAGCCTTATATAGGCTTCCTAAATTGGTGTGAAGTCAAGGACCTAATGCATCCAGAGGTGGCCTGGATTAGTCAGGTGTGCCACTATGACCACCTGAGCAACAAATGCCAAGAGCCACACCAGTTGTCATGAAGCACAAAGGCCCACAGGGCATAGCTGATGGCTATAGTCACGAGTCTTTTCCAGGCTCAGAGGCCAAGGCCGTATACCCCACCTGGGCACAGATTACGACTCAGCTGTGACACAAACACCCCACACCTGTCTAGTCCTCATTGCCCCCTGCCGGGACGTCATGTCCCTGAATTCCATAAGTATCTGTGAATTTGGAAACATTGGGTGTCCATGCTAAGGACAGTGAGTAAACTGAAGGACTTACTGAGCCAAAGATGACGAGAGCCCAGGTTCCTGAGTAGAAGAGCAAGAGCTCTGAGCAGAGACAATGGGAGGGTTGGTGGACTATTAGTACTAGAAAGGAGAGAACTCAGAGAATCGTGGCTTTAGAGAGGACATTGGGTCTAAGCTTTGAGCCAGTATCATGGGAACCAGAGGGAATGAGGTGGAGACTAAACTCAGTAGCCATTTTGGAGAGAATTCCAAACCTACACATGCAAGAATGCACTTCAAAACCTGACGGTATGGACACGCGTCTTTAAAACTCCAGACACAGGAAGTATAATCAGAAAGTGTCCCTGGTGAACTCTGCAAGCAATGTCAGACATACAGATATCCCAGGTTCTCCAACCAAGAAGAGCATTGCAGGCACTAATGGTTCCGCAGAGCCAAGCTCTGCAGACAGCAGGAAGCTTTGCGGGAACTGATGAGCTCCGCCTTCAAAGCTGGCCTCAGTTAAAGACCACAGATCCTACAAACAGGACCTGGTTCTAAAGCTAGTGACAAACTCTGCAAACAAGCACTGACTCCGCAAACAACAGGCTCCGCCAACCGCTGTGGGTTCTGACACTTGCAGTGAGCCTTGCCAGCGATGCCAGGCCCGGCAAACCCCGAGAAACTTCCCAAGTGGTACCGAGCTTTGTGGCTCATGATGTGTTCTGCATGCAGTGCCTGGTTCTGTTAACAACAGACTCCACAAACAGCAGCAAGCTCTAAAGCCAGTGATGAGACGTTCCAGAAACAGCTGAGCCTGCAAGCAGCCCTCGGCTCTGCAAATGTCATTCGGCAGGAATGAACTCAGCAAGTAATAACGGGGTGCTGCAGACTGCATCAAGGCCTTCCAGGTCGTGGTCTCCAGAAATAGCAGGCTGAAGAAAGTTCTAGCCATGACACAAGAGCTCTATCCATATCTCATCGTGCCGAGGTCCTTCTACGTCGGTGATGGGTGACAGCAGGGTTCTCTCTTCAACAACACTTGGATGGGATGGCCAGTCTCCTCCATGAAGAAGTCTCCTCTGGTGATACCTTCTAGGGCAAAGAACACTCTGAGAGGTGGGAGTTCCTCTTCGGAAACTCTGGGGTGGGGCCATGGATGGGTGTGGAGGTGGCCAAAGCAGGTGTTAGATATTCATCCTCATGGAGAAGAAGCTGGACCCTAATGGGAAGAAAAGCTACCTAGGACAGAGCAGCCCCAGCCTCTCCTACTCCATGACCTTTGCCCTCACTGGGAAGGACTCTTGACCAAAATAATCCTGCTGCCTAGCCTACCTCTGATGCCTAAAATCCTACCTGTAGAGCTTACATTGTTCAAGTCAAAGCATGACCCTTGTTACAATGAAATCACCACCCACCCACCCACTCTCCCAACACCCTCAGCCTGCCTGCCACCTCCGTGTGAATCAGCTTGTCATGTCCTCTCCCTAGTGACAGACATCCAAGAGCAACGTCTGAAAAATGTGTGGGATCCAGAACGCGTTTGGATCCTCAGAGCACCGGATGTTATGCCAGTGAGGGCTGGGCAGGAGTGGGGAGGGGCAGAGCGAGAAGATGACAGGCAGGTCGGGCTTGAAAGCTGGAGATGAAGGTTACACGATCCTGCCAGGCCAGATCCTCCTGGGAAAGTCAAGGTCCATCAGTCGTTTGGAAGATCTGGCGTCTCCTGGTGGGTGTCCAGTAGGAGAAAGGAGGGGACAGGGAGCTGGGGATGGTCTTCTCGCTGTAGGATGTGAAGTCGGCTCCCAGGCTGAGCTCCCAGACCTTGTCAATAGCAGGAAGCCTTGCTCGGTTAATTAATGAGTTATTCAGGCTGACCCTTGATCTCTGGAGCAAATCAAAGGCTTTGTGTAGCTCCTGTTAACTCCCGGGATGTGTTCAGTGGCTGCGCGGGAGGTGGGTTGGGAAAGGCTCGTCCTCCACCCATCTCCAAGTGCTGCACACTCCCAGAGGCGTAGCATCACTCAGCCCTGGGTCTCAGGGTACACGGGTCCTAGAGAGAGCTGGCCGAGTGTCCTGGAAGGGGCTTTCAGGAGAGGAGGCCCTTCGGAGGAGGAAGAAGACACATTCCTGAGCAGTGGCCCGTGTTGCAGCTAGATGCCACCATTGGTTGTCTGCGGGAGGCGACACCAAGCAGGCTACAGAGGTGTCGAGGGACACATAGAGCCAGCTCCTCACCCTGCAAGGAGAACCACAGGCTCTCAGAGGACTTCCCATTCTTCAGGAGACTGCGGCTTCTGCAAGCACCCAGCATTAGAGCCAGCCCCCTCCCAGCCACACTGCACCTCAGGGACGGGGGCAGATCTCACCAGCTCCCTCAGAAGAGCTGACACCCCCAAAAGGAAATGGCAATGACAGGCCTGGGAGAGGGCGATCTGTGCATCAGACTCCCTTGGCAAGCCTCTGAGGGTGGAACACTGTCCCACCCAGGGCTGAGGAGGGGGACGGAGAAGTGGAATGAAGCCCAGATGCCCGATCACAGAGCCCTCTGGGGTTGGAGGTGATTCCTGCAGGCTGGTCTCAGGCCACACGCTTGCCTGGTGAAAGTGGTCACTGGACTGGCAGCCTGGAGAGCGGATGTGAGTCTCTGCCTCCCGCCTGGCAGGGCTGCCTTTCATCAGGAACAAGCCTCCGTGTGAGGCTCCCTAGGAGGGCACAGTCCTGGCACTGCTTGCTGTTCATGATTGTGTGTCACATAATCTCACAGGCCTCAGTTTCCCCAGCTGTAAATGGGGGCTGAAAAGAGCTACCCTGCCTTTGGCTCAATAGAATCCCGTCAAAAGGTGGCAGCAGAAACCCTTGGGGCAAGCTGCAGCCCTGTAGTAAGGGAGTCGAGTTCATTACGGAGCTGGATGGTCCTGAGTCCTTTGAGAGGGTTCCCTGAGGGATCATTTGCTTTCAGAGTGCAGCCTGGATAGGGCGGGACAAGGTAGGTCTCTAACTAGGGCCCACGGATAGAGAGGTAGAGTCTCACCCCCCTCCTCAGTCTGTCCAGGCAGGGCAGAGCCCGGGCTGGTGGGAATAGGCCGGTGCGTCCCTTCAACAACCAGCACTGTGAGACCCCCACGGAGGCCTTCTCTGGAGCCCTTCCAGAGCACCATGATGGCGTGTAAATTTCAGGAAGTGGACGTGGAAATGAGGCCTCGGAAGGTGAGGGGAAGGCTGGACTGTCTACCCTGGAGAAGGAGGAGAAAGCCCAGGGACAACTCAACCCCAGAGAAGCCTGGGGCAGCCAAACAGGAAGGTGCTGGCACAGAAGCAGGACTGAGGCTCTGGGCTCTCCGATGCCATAGGTGCTCCAGGGCTGGTATAGACACCCCAGAGGCCTTCAGGGTCAGAGCAGGAGCCATGGGGCCTGGCATCAGCCACCAGGACTCACTCATTACAGTTCATGGCGCTGAAGTTACAGGAGTGAACGAGATACCGGGAGCGGTCAGGGGAGGTCTTCCCACAGAGCCCAGAGGAAGTGAGGCGGCCTTCCTGAGCTCTGAGTTCACCCCACCCCACCCCCCAGCCATGACCCTGCCTGCGACCTGAGATCCTGTGTCCCTGAAGTCTGGGCCTGCACCAGCCATTCACGGCCACCATTACCTAGTTGCCCGTTCTGAGACTCTATCCACTTCCTTCATTCCATGCGATGGAGCCAGAAGCTCTCCGGGCTCCAGCCTGTCAGCTCTGGTTCCTCAATTACGCATCTAGAAAGGGAGGGGTTCTCAGACCTTGGGGACCCCCAGGTATGTTCCTTCCTACCAGAGCACTGGCACTCAGGGGGGCCTGGGTGTAACCCCAACTCTGGGGCTGTGCTGTCCCTGGAGGATTAGAGACCCCGGAGTGACAGGCAAGCACTGGGCCTGAGGAGGAGGTGGAAGAAGAGGCAGAGAAGTGTTTAAAAGGGGGAATCTCGGTCACCAGCAACTTCCAAATGAATTCGATCCTAAGCCCGAAGACAAAAGAAGGGCGGACTGGTTTTGCCCAGATGTGGCTGCTCCCCACCAGGTTCCTTGGTCCGTGGGAGGCTGTGAGCGTGTAGGCCTGAGAAACCCACTGCTTCCCACCACTCCTCCAACCTCTACACATGTTAACTCCATCAAACAAAATGCAAGCAGCTGCTGTTTTAAGGAAATAAAAGGCTCTCCTATTAAAAAGTCCAGAGATGTTGAGTGGAGCGGGAGAGAAATATATGAACGTAGATTTTTTTTTTCTCCCGAAGTACCACTTAGCCATGCAAACCCTGGGCAGCCCTGGAGAATGGTCTCACCAGCAGAGCTGGGATGGGTCTGACTCCAGGGATGGGTGAGTCCAGTGTGGCCACAACAAGGAAGGGGACCGTTAACTAATGGCCAGTCTCCTCATTAGGACCCTTAGCACATCCGGAACCCACTTCCTGAACCTGGTGAGATGGAAACAGCGTGGTTAGCCGACTCTCTCATTCCCAAGCTTAATCGTGTGATTTTTAAAATGTATCTTTTAGTGTGTTGACAGCCCCATTGGAGACAGTTAATTAAACAACGCATGGTGTTGAGAGCAAAGAAGCCTTTGCAGGAAAAAGTCATCTTTTTCCTGATGCCTGGCGGTCATGTCCAATCCACATTGACAGGTGTCCACAATGTAGCCTTGAACTTCTGTCCATGCGGTCTACCGCGTGCCTTGCATGTTGCTGGGGTATGAGCCAGGCTGTGGGCAAAAGCAGGGCAGATGAAACCACACCACTGTCTTCAAGGAGCCGAAGGGCAGGACCAGGTGTGTCAGTGAGAGCCAGGGAGAGTGTGTGGGGGCTCATTGTTTGAGGCAGGTGCTAACGGTATGGGAAGGAGAGCAGCCAAAGGCTGCTGCTCTCCACCCACCCACGGGTGTGGCGTGGTCTGACCCGGGCTATTTGAATGGGGTGAGACTGGAATCCTGGGGCTCCTCTATAGAACAGAGCTGCCTGCCTCCCGGCTCCCCCCAGCGCCTTTCAGGGCAGTGAGGCGCTCCTTCCCGCCTGATGGGATGTGGACAGGTGGGGTTTGCCTTTCTGCCTCCCCATGGACAAATCTTTGTGAAGTTGGTTCCCGTGGTGCGATTTGGGTTTTGTTTTTCTGTTTTGGTGCGTGCGTGTGTACTTGCGTGCATGTGTATGTGTATTTTGTTTTTCTAATTGTTGTTTTGCCTGACTTACAACTTCTCCTTTCCTAATGTGATAGGGTTTGGGGCTACGGATGAGTGGAGAGGAGAGCAGGCGGGGTGTGAGGTCGGGGTGCTAACCTTCCAAGGGCTCTCCAGTCCAACTCCAGGCAGAGCCCAAGGTCGGCCTGAGTGGCGGGACCTGGGTTAGGCCAGACCAGGAGTGGAAAGAGGATGGGAGGTGGGAGGAGAAAAACCGGCCCTCGCCTTTGGGGAATTCATGCTTTCTTCTAGGGAAATAAGCGTCTAGTTTTCCGTATGGATCATTAGGAGAAGAGGTGAGACAGACTCTACTCTGGGCATTTTCTTTGAATAGCCCCCCATGTTCCTGTTGGCTGCAGCCTGCCTCAGAGGCCTCTTCGTGGTCCATCTGCATCCTTCTCTCAGCCTGAGCCTCAGACCAGCTAGTCTCCTCGCTATTGATCCCTGCCACACTGTCCCACCACCGTGCTTGCCAAGGGTGCCTCCTACTGAGATACCCTCTCTCCTTCCAAATCATTCCTAGTTCAAGTGTCAGCCCCCTTCATTAACCCTTTGCCTGAAATCCCGTAGCCTGAGTCTCCGGGCAACACCCTCCAGCCTCAGCGAAGGTTCTGGCAGGGATCAGTTCTAGTCTGGAGAATGACACACAGTAGGTTCTCTGAGAAGACACTGTCTCCACCTAGAATGTCCCGCCCCTTCCCCTTGGCCCTGAGAGCTGACCAGGGGTTCAGTGAGAGAACATTCATGAGTGTTAACCTTGGGCTAAGGAGTGCCCCAGACGTGCAACCTGTTTTCTCTGAACTGCCCTTTGGTGCTCATCTGTTCATTCAGCAAATCGCAAGAGCACACAGCAAGTGTTGTGTGCCTGGTTTAGTAAAATGAGTGCAGTAGGAGGTAATGACAAATAAGCCAGACCCAAACGAAACATTATTTCCATAAGCAGAGAGCAGGAGGGAGGGCAGTCCAGGTAGAGGAAACATCAAGGTCAAGGACCAGGTCTAGGAAGTGTATTTAGGAAACTGGAGGGCTAACAGAGAGGAGGCTGGGGGTCTGGCCTCCTCTGGAGGGGCTGGCACGTCCTGGAAGGTGGCACAATTCTGCATACCAGGGGAAATGTGCATCGACGGGTGAGGTACCAGCCCTGTCTCAGGCTCCTTCGGGCTGTGGGGACAAGGAAGGAAGGGAACAGAGGCAGCAGAGACCTGGCTTGGGGCCATATTATGGTCCCAGCTGTACAGAACGGAAGGCGATGAATTCTGTAGACATTTTAGGGTTGAGAGAAGGGAGAAGTCAAGGTGAGGCCCTAAGTCAATATGGGAAGTATTATTCTTTCCCTTCTTTACTTATTTAGCGAATATTTATGGAAAACCCAGTAATGTGGAATCTGCGAGAGAGCAAGGACAATCCCTTGAGCTGTGTGCCGTGGACTCGGGGTAAACAGAGGGCAGGAGCTTCTATGGCAGGGGCACCACTGACGCAGGGTCTGATGCAGAAGAAAGCCTTCCCCGTGGGGATGCCAAGATAGCTCAGCAGCTGAGCACTTGCCTTGCGATCGTGAGGTCTAGGGATCAATCCATTTCCGGCCCCAACCCGTGCAAACTCATAGGCTGAACTGCGGTGCAACTGGTAACCGCCGGGATGGCTTGGCAGTCAAGATTCTTGCTTTTCATGCAGGAGGCCCCTGGTTCCACTCCCACCCTGTGCGGCCCCACACCCGCCTGTGTGGAATGAAATCATGTCACAACTAATGATGTGCAGCTATGGAGACGGCTCTGGGCCCTCCCCGCTTCTCTCTCTCTCTCTCTCTCTCTTTGTCTCTCTCTCACCCTCTCTCAAACAATAAAATAAATCTTTAAAAAAAGAAGAAAGCATTCCCCAGAAACAGCTGTTCTGCCTCCAGCACAATGCAGGAAGTGACATTTTAGCCCCTTAGACCTGCGGCCTTACAACAGCCGGGGATGCTGGGACCTGAGAGCCGGCTAGCCCACCAGTAAACTTCTCACCAGGGTCTCGGGCAGGGCAGACACAGGTCTCTGGGTCCACCTCAGTGTCCTATAAGCATGACCACCAAGAGCACAGTGGCCTGGGTTGGGCAGGTGACTCCTGTTTCCCCATTCGTTCACAGTCCTGACCTTGAGGGTTGAGAGAACTACGCTACGGCACGTGTAGACTTCTACTCATGGCACCTGGCACCTAGTGGCCACTTAATAAGCAGTAGCTGTCATTTCTCCGCTGCTATTATTAGGATTACTATATTACCAAGTGTGGCTCGGGGTGGTGGACCTTCAACTGCCACCATTGCTTGTGGATAGCAGGGCCAGCCAAGAGCTTTGCCCCCCTGCCTGCCGGGCAAGAGGAGGGCTCAGATGTGGAGGCAGGCAGTAGACAGAAAGTGCGGGAATATCCCCCTCCCCTCCTCCGTTGCTGGGTGGGGGAGGGGCCTGGGAGGCCCAGCAGGTCCCAGACCTCCTCCATTCCAGGCCCACTAGCTGCAGGGGCTGGAGCTGGGTAGCCCAGTGGGCAGAGTGGGTAATAGGGCACAGAGCTAGCTGCAGGCCTTCTTGGGTTGCTCAGAGCTAGCCCACTTCTTGTCTGATAGCTCACTCCTCCAGGGGGAGCCGACTGGGACGCTAAGTACCCTGCCCTCCCCGAGACCCCTGTCAGGACCCACTGAGCTGTGAACACACTCTAATGTGACCCAGCTCGGCGTCCATGGGAGAGTCTGTGGAGGGGAGAGTAAAGCAAGGATGTGGGTCGTACCACCTCTCCTCATACATGCACCTATACACACACACACACAGACACACACACGTGCGTGCATGCAGACACACACCCCTCCACACCTCTGTGCACCGGGCTGATCTCCCTGGACCACAATGAGCCCTGCCTGGGCCCTCCAGGCGCCAGATGGCATGCCCCACTGGGGTTTCCTCAGTGCCCCTGTCCCCGCCACATGCCCTGCAGGGTCTCCGCCCCTCCCCTGCCCTCCCACTGTCTTCTGAAATGGGGCTAAAGGCAGCTTGATTCTGCGATGGCCCCTCTGCAGAACCAGGGTGCCCTGGAGTGGGTCTTGGAGTCGTTCCCTCTACAGTGCCCAGCACCTCCCTTGGCCCAGGGCATGTTTCAATAGAAACTGCAGCAAATGGGCTGCTTTGCACCGATGAGCCTCCCACATCCACGTTGGGTGTGGCTATGGCAGGCCCACAGATGAAGGGCGGGGCCCAGGGCGCAGCACCCTGATCTGGGTCCCCTCCTTCTCACCCTTATAACCTGGGCCCCAGGCTGGTGACTGAGGAACGCTTTGTCCCTGTCTAGGAGCTTGTGCATTATTGCACCGGACCCCAGAATGTCCCAAGGGGTGTTGGAGGCAGGGGTGGGGGAGGGGAAAGGCACCGGACACTGAGGTGTGGTGAGATACGCCAGCCTCTGTGTGCCAGGGTGCCACATGAGGTCAGCTCTAGGGCTAACAAGGCTGTGTGGCCCCGTGGCCCCAGCGGGGAGATCGGAGGGCATCATTCCAGCCACGGAGATCATCAGGGATCGCCATGGCAACGGGGGTGCAATTAAGTCCCGTTTCAGCTGGGAGCAGCTGTGCGCACTTTATCTGCCTTGAATAAGGAGCGAGAGAAAAAAACCTGGGGAGGGGAAGGGGTGGGGAGGCAGGAGGGAGGGAAATGGCAGTCCTTTGCAGGCTTCTTCCTGTGTGTGAGAGAGAAAGAGAGAGAAAGAGAGAACCAAAAGGGACAGAGCCCAATAGACAGACAGACAGAGACACACACAGAAGGGAAAACTGAGAGATTGAGAGCGACACAGACGGAGACCAAGAGAGAGACAGAGATGCAGAGAGACCAACAGTAAGGGATACAGAGAAATAGATACATACACACAGAAAGACTGACTGACAGACTCAGGCAGAAACACAGACACAAACACAAAGAGGGAAGAAGAAAACAAACTCAAGTCCTAACAGGGAAGCAAGCTTGTGGCCAGAACCTCACCACTCTGCTCTTTCTTTCCCATATGTGAAATTTTTCCCAACCACAATGGGAAAAATTTCTCAGCCTCTTTCTTCCTCTCAACACCCGCACATGCATGCACACACGTACAAATGCGCTCACTCCAGCTTCCAAGCTTTTGCTTCTCTCTTGCCCTTCCCTGGTCACTCCAAAGGCCTACATTCCTTGTGTTCTACCTCCAGGAAGCCCTCATGCCTTTCCCAGGACTCTCCCAACCTTAGGCAGGGACTTCAGGCACCTCTGCTCCAGTTGTCACTCCTGGGGACAGGCATAGAGTCCCTGCTCAGGGCCCACGTGTGGAAGAATAGATGGTGGCAGGAGGTAGTAGGCAGAGAAGAACACCTCACACTCAATTAGGGAAACACCTTGAGGTTAAGAATTCAAGGCCTTCTCTCCTCCCTTCCTGGCTGAACCACAGATTCCAAATTTTGTCTTTGGATCACCTGTTCCAAACATGACTGTGTTCTCTGCCCAGCTAAGGGAAGAACCCCGCTCAGTTATCCCAAGGCACAGGACTGGTCCCATGCACACAGAATAGTCTGTTTGAACAGGCTGTCTCAGGATGTGAATTGGGAAACTCCTGTGACCTACTTCCTTCCACAGATTATAGATGGCCCTTCTGCAGCCAGCCCAACACACTCCTGCCTCAGGACCTTTGCACGTGCTATGCTAGCTATCTGGAAAAACCTTCTTCCACATACTCAACTTGGTTCATTCACTCATTGCCTTTAGGTTTTTCCTTGAATGTCACCTGATCCAGAGAAGCCATTCTATATAAAATAGCTATCTCATGACCCCAAGGCCAGCACTGTCTCCTCCTCATACTGCTCCACTGTTTCTATCAACACCCAACCCATTGTGCCCACGAGACTGTGCGCTTCAGATACTGGAACAGGACCTGCCACACAGGGCCAAGGGGCCACTCAGTGAACCCTACAAGCCTGAGTGAGTGGGTGGCTGAATTCCTCCTACTGGCCTGGAGCCGTGCAGCCAGCTACATAACAGAGTTGAGGTGGCGCCCCCATTGTCCCCATGTCCCTTCCCCTGGGTTACACACAGTCTCAGACGGTCTCTCTCTTTCCCTGTCACCCACGCACCTGCTGCCCAGGCCACACGGATCCACTCACTGTGGCTCAAAAGTAACCCATTTTTCTCCGTGTCTTCTATCAGGACCTGAATGGGACCTGTCTGATAGGATTCAGGTATCTTCCACCCGAAGCCTTCCCTCCTCCAACCCTGGAGCCGTCTCTTTCCTATGGACAACTAGGCTACTGACTAGGGTGAGGGGCTGTGGGTTGGTGGCCTGGTTCTGCCGTTGGCGAGCTGTGACTCTGAGCCCGTCCTATCTCGCTGGCATTGTGTCTTGGCTACAAAGCAGAGCCCCATCGCTAAGGGCTCTTGTTCAGACAAGTCCCTTGGGGGGCTTGTGTTATGCTGGCATGGAGCCATCAGTTGCCTCTGCATCTGGTTGACCAAGGCCTGGGCTGGGTAGCGTGTGCTGGGCCACGTCGTGGAAAGATAGCTGGACACATTCTAAAGAGCCAGGACCAGCGGCCAGGCCAAGCTCTGACCCCTGAGGAACTAGGCTGAGTGTTCCTTGCGAGCAAAGTGCACAGAGAGCCCAGAGAAAGGGCACGCAGAGGCTGCCAGGCCCACGCAGGCGGTGGGGTGGCCGTGTCTATTCCTGGCAGTGCCCTTGAAGGCGGTCAGAGTGACTGGTAGCAGTTCCCGCCAGCCTTCCAGATGCTGGAGCACTGTTGGGGGCCGGGGCCCGCTCCCGCCACCAGAGCCCGTGCAGGAGAGGCAGGGCTTGGGGAAGGCAGCCACTCCCCACCGCATCCCAGCCAGTCAGCACATGCTTCATAACTGACACCCCCCTGCACAGGCACTGAGGGCAGAGCTGGGGGAACAAGAGACCCACTCGGCGTCAGAGGGGACATCCTAGGGTCGCACCGTGAGACGCAGGTTCAGCCGTGGGTGGTGGCTGTGAGGATTAGGGAGAGAGGCTCCCCGGGGAAGGTGGGCCAGAGCCTCACCCCATCCTCCTTGGAAGGGCCGTGACCTCCCAGAGGAGAAAGAAGGAGTCCTTAGACCTCTCTAGGCCTCAAGTGCCAACCATCACCGTGGATCCTAAGGCCTCAGGTGATGAGAATTGACTCCCACTGGGTTCAAGGCAGGATGTGTGGTGATGCAGTATAGAGTCTGAAGTTATCTGTCCTGCCTGTGCCGTGTTCTGCACAATTGGCCTTTCAGCCACCTCACGGTTCCTGCCATTTAACGTAGGAAGCCCTGAATTTCACCTTAGGCCCAGACCAAGGCTTCACCAGGGTGGCTCTGAATGGAAACACTCTCCTGTCAGCAGAATGGAGGCTGGAGGTCTGGGGGGAGGGTGCGTGTGGAGGTGCTTGCATGTGGAGACAAGGCAGATACACGCCCAGCAATGCCGGCCATCAGGGTTTCAGTCAGCTCACCTACAGTGAATGAACAGTGGTGGGATAAGGGGCTGAAGAAATGAATGAGTGTCCTCCCAAAATATAAACCATCAATAAGAAGTTGGGATATTCAGCCCAACCCGGAAACCAGGGCAGAGGCCAAGCAGAAGAGAGGGTCAAAGCCCAGAGGCGTGGAGGGTGCAGATCCCGCCCCCTCCCACCCTGGGCCTACGTGGCATGGCAGCTGAGCTACGTATGTAGGAAGAGTGCTCCGTGCCTCACAGCCCCCAGGCCACGCTGGGCGGGCCAGGGCTGCTCAGGAGCTCCGGGGGCTGGGGGGTGATCCTGCACAGAGACGACCCGAAGCAGCCACCCTGATCCAACAGCTTGGGTGGGGGCCTAAAAGGAGCCGCTGGGTACAAGCAAGGCTGGGGTCTGGTTCCAGCTCTGACAGTCAGTGCCAGGGGGACGGCAGGCAAGTCACTGTCCTCCCCAGTGCAGAGTCTGTAGTGACATCCGGGGCCCTCGGCCCCTCCCAGGGCTGCCAAGAGGATGCCAACAGGAAATACAGACGAGGCCCTTCTTAAGCCTCCGCCACCACAGTGAGGGTTTTACTCAGGATAGCAGCTCTCCACGGCACCCCTGGGGGCGTGTAAATGTACACTCAGTGTGTCTGGTGGGGGGCTGCCGGCTCCGGAGCCCCCGTGCCATCCCGTCAGGCTCGCAGTCACAGGCCCTGCCTTCACAAGACCGCTCCTTGATTCTTGGCTCCACTTCTCGTGCCATGGCAGCATGTTTTTGCTGTATTTCCTCACTTGTGTGAGCGATCCAACACCTCTGGATGTTGCCTGAAGGAATTTTTCAGGGTGAATGAGTGAGAGTGAGTGAGTGAATGAATGAAGTCACTTGTGGACTTGCCGGGGTTCTCCTGTTGGGCAGAAGCTCCTTGAAGGAAAAAGAAAGGCTGACGTGTCTTGGGTGAATCACAGGCTTGTGCACTGAGAAGATGCCCAGTAGTGTTGAACGGACTTAATTTTGTGCCCCAGCAACACCGTGGCCTTCCCAGGAGCGACACCTAGGAGATGCTCTGAAAACGGGCTTGACAGTTTGCAGAGAGGAGAGGGGCGAACACAGGGGAGGGGGAGGGAGAAAGGAAGGGGGAGCAGCTGAAGGAGAATAAATAATCATGTTAATGATTACAGAAATGTCAGTGAATATTTATCAAGTGCTTGCCGTATGCCAGGAATTGTGCCGGGTGCTTTACATGGGTTCTCATGTGATCGTACACCCTGGAGGCCAGAACCATTTTACAGGTGGGGAAGCTGCCACCGAAAGGTTCAGGACCTTGGCCAAAAGCACATCGCTTCTTCATGGCAGCGTCGGGACTCAGACCTGGCCCTGTGGGGTCAGCAGCCCAAAGCTTTCCCGGCCTCCGTGACGGAGGGGCCTGGCACAGGCGTACCCACAGCCTGCATTTGCCAGCCACAGGTCTTCTGCTCCCAGTTCTCTCGGGTTTCTTGTCCACATCTTGCTGGGGGAGCTTCCCCGTGGGAGGACGCTGGACTGCTGGCATCTGTCACCCAGGCCTGGCCCAGCCCCTGCAGGCTGGGGCTCGACAAGGGAGGTGTGGGTAGCCGCCTACCTCACCTGCCCTCTCACTGAGCCCCCGGCCTGCAGTGCCAGGTCCTCTCTCCAACTCCGTTCAGTGCCTGCATGTGGCTGGTGAGGGTTCAAAAGGGATAGATGGCGGCAGTAGATGTAGAGCCCGCAGCTCCCTGCTCATCACACACGTACACGCGCACACGTGTCCCAGCCCACCTGATCGGAACCTCCCAGCCCGAGGTGGCCTGTGCCTGCCGAAGCACACCTTCCGTGTTTGAAACCTTCCTTGGAGCGGCAGCAGCAAACGTGAGGGGAAGGGGGTGCCGAGAAGTCACAGGTCAGCATGCGGGTTCCGTTCGTTCTGAACCCCTCTTTCTCTTTCTGTGTTTTCTGTTAACGCCTGCCTTGGAGGGCTGTTGCTGAGATAAAGGCTGGTGGGCATGCGGTGCCTGGCATGACACAGAAACTCAAAGGGCAGATGCTAGTCATGAGGAGGAGGAGGGTGGTGGTGGTGACAGAATGACGGCGAGAGACCTGGAGACACGGACACATGACGCACGCAGCCTCTCTGTCCAGCTCTCTGCCCGAGGGCTCCGCCTGCCTCTTTCAGCAAACGTCCTCTTTCCGCTCCTGCAGGGAGGGGGGAAGCTCTGTGGGAGATTCAAAATGAGTCAGACTCATTCCTCCCTTTTCTCCCGGGTTCCCTTCTTTCCAAGTTCTTGTCCTTGTGTCTGTCCCCCTTCCCCGTCTCTCTGTCCCTCTGTCTGTCCCTGTCTCTACTGTGTCTCCCTGTGCCTGTCACCCCATCATGGCAGGTCTGTGTGCCTCTCTCTCTCTCCCCCTGCCTTCCCCACCCCCACCCCCACCCCTGTAACTCTCTCCTTTGCTTAATCATCTAATCCTTGTGTCCTTGTAACTCAGTCCTGGCTGTCTGGCAGTAGCAACACCCCACCAGGTGACAACCCTGAGTCACACACAGGTTTGGATGCCAACACTGTGACTGCCACACCCCAGACCCCTTCTCAGCAGGCCCCAACCTCCAGTCTGTCTAGGACTCAGCCTCCTGAAACCCCGGTAAAGCCTTTCTGGCTCTATTTCTGTTCCCAGCGGGCAGAGGGTGGGGAGGAAGCCCCCTGGGCATGCTCACGAGGGCAGGGACCCGAGGAGCTGGGACTCAGACCAGACCCAACTCCAGGGCCTCAGTTTCAGTAGATGAGGGGAGAGAGGAGGCTGTGTCACCTGACCAGCTCACCCAGCCTTTCTCGGCCTGTTTTTAGCCACCACCTAAATCAGCCAGTCTGGGGGGTGCTAGTTGGGAGGCGAATCCCAGGGTCCCACCTTCGGGCTTACTGCATTTTTAACAAGTGCACCGAAGTTAGAATTACAAGGCTCCTCTTTTCCCCAAGTGACAGGCCCCAGCCCAGGCCTCTGCACCTGAACCCAGCAGGCTGTGTGCCCACTGCGTCCCGCTCACAGGATGTTCCAACAGCGCCCTCTCCTGGAAGCTGTATTTTTTTTTGGAGCGTCACGTTCCCCTGGCTTTTGGTGATTCTACGTGGTGTCTCTGAGAACCTGGCTGGGGAGAGAAGTAAAGGGAGACAGAAGGGTCAGGGTCTCCTCTGGAGGGCCATTCTAAGTGTGGGGTGGGGGGCAGGCTATGCGCTGAGTCTGTGCCCATGGTCAGCACAGAGAAGATCCCCATCCCCGAGAAGCCAGGGTGTGGAGACTGCTCCTGTGAGCCCACCCCTGAACGCCTTCTCTTCCTCCTACTCTGATACCGCGTGGTGTGCATGCGTGTGTGTGTGTGTGTGTGTGTGTGCGCGCGCGCGCGTGCCTCCTGAAGAAGGGCAGCTTTGTTTATTGTGGCTACAACCTTGACTTTGGATAGAGCAGGACAGTGGGACTCTTTGGAGCCTGGAGCAAAGACTTTAATATTCATAAGTGACCTTGCCGTAAATGGACTCCAGCGCCCCTGGAGGACTCTCAGGTGGTGCCCACCACTGCCTCCCACAGTTACCTCTCTCAGGGAGTCCGTCAAAGCCTCAAGCAGCAGCTCCTGACTGACTGACTGCCCACAGTGTCCCCAAACCTGTTCTGGGCTCTGGTCTCTCTCCTCTGCACCTGAAGGTGCCCACTCCTGCCCACACAGGGCAGTGGGGCATATGGGGTGACGGTCCCGAGTGCAGGGTAAGCAGGGTGGGCTTAAGAGGCGTGGGCTCAGCCTCTCACCCAAGCTCCACACATAGGAGGAACTCAGGAGATAACAATCGAGTAGGTCTGGTCGAAACATTTGTATATGTTAACTCATGTAACCAGTACGACTGGCTTTATGGATGAGAACATTGAGTCGGGGAGAAGTTCAGTCACTGAGCCCAATGCACACCACCAGCCCACGGCCGTGCTACGATTCCAGGCCCAGCGTTACAGACCACGAGGGGCATTCACAGGTACATGTGTGCGTGTATCGTTGGGCCCATACTCTGACACAAACCTCGAAATTTTAGCGTCTATTTTAAGGCTCCACATTCAGAATATTCGCACTGAATTCAGACGTCCCGACTTACGATGGTTCAACTTAGGATTTTGTGACTTCACAGTGGTGTACACATGAAACAGACGCCATGATGTCCTCAACATTGACTGATAAAATGGGCCTTGTGCTTGATGGTTTTGCCCACGTGTCGGCTCCTGCGAGTGTTCTGAGCCTGTGTAAGGTAGGCTAGGCTAGGCTGTTCAGTAGGTTAGGTATATTAACAGTAGATGCATTTTCAGCTTGTGATCTTTGCGCCTCATGATGGGTTTATCAGCACGTAGCCTCACCGGAAGGTGAGGAGCATCTGTATTTGTTGAATTGATGTCTTGCTGGTTATTTTGGGGTGGGGAGTAAATACTTGGATGACTTGGACCCAAAAGAGACTGAGCTGAGAAGTTCACGAAGAGGCTTGGACTCGATGTCAGTGACCCCTGCGGTGAGGGAGAGGAAGCCGGAAACTCGGGGTTCTGCTCCCCACTCTTCCACGCTCGTGACTACAGAGCAGGGAGGCTGGAGTTTCTTCCTGAGACCCTCCAGGGACGGAGCTTGGCAGCCTCTCTCACCGGGCAGGGACCCACCCCAGTGCTGGCACAGTGCGCTGGGATCGGAATGGGCTGGGGCAAGGCCGGAGTGCAGCTGGGAGGCATTCCCTCGCCTCTTTTGCTAACTCAGAGCCTGCCCCCTGCACCAACTTTGAGACCAGAATGAGGTTCTTCCTTCACTTTTGCAAGCAAAGGAAGGAGAGGAAGGAAATCCCAGGGGATTCCAAGGAGGGGAGTGGGGGGGAGGCTCCGCCCCCTGCAAGGCCCTGCAATCTGGTACTAACCCACAGGAGAGGAGGCGTCACACTGCTGGGCCCCCCAGGGGAAGCAGGGTGTCACAGAAAAGTGGGGTTCTCACCCCCAGGGCCTCACCATTGGGAAGACAAGAGCTACTCACAGGAAGCAGAGTGTTCACCACGTGTGCGTAGAGAGCAAGGACCCTGGTGCCGTGGAAGTTGGGGAGGCCTTAGGAATCCGGCAGAATAGCAGAGCAAAGGCCAGATGAGGCAGAGCAGTATACACTAGCCCAGCACTTCCGGGGACAGGGACGGCAGTGTGGTTGGCAGCAGGCACCGCATAGGAAAGCGAGCAAGCTCAGCAGAGCAGAGAGGGGATCTTGTAGAGCCCTGCCTGATGCTCCTTGGAGAAGTCAGATTCCGAGTGGCTTCGATTCCCACACACACGGCTCCCACCGCCCTCCAGCCGTCTGTGCTAACGGCTGCCTAGCCCCTTCTTGACGTATGTCCAGAGAAACCCAGCACGATCTCTTTCCTGGCATTTGGAAGTGTGCCCTGTCGACTGAAAGCCGCCTGTGTCTGGTGTCTTTCTTCCCAGAGTCACCACAGGGAATTCTCATGCTCACTGTGCTGTTTGGGTCAAGACCCGTCAGGAGTAGCGGGCCATTTGAGGACCCTCACCCCAGGCATCCACCCTCCTGCCCTGCCTGAGAACAAGACCCCCCTTCTCCCTTCCTTGTGGGCTCTTGGTCCACCCAGACATTAATTTGCAAATGGGCCATTTTCTGCTTCAAAGGGAAGATGATTTTTTTTTTTCTGAGATCTTGAGTTTTTAAGTATCCTCAAATGACTAGCCAAAATCAATCTGAGATCTGAGTCTGGTGCACGTGGAGTGTAGATTCTCAACTTCCATCTTTATTTCCTCAGGGCAAGACCCAGTGAGCAGGCAGATGAACGGGGGATCCTGGGCTGGGGACCCCATAGAGACTATGTCACTCTTGCTTTTTTTTTTTTTTTTTAATTTGTTCCTTCAGCTGAACTACTGCTGCTGATTTTTATCCCTCCCTTCTCCCGCTGGGGTCCAGCCCCTGCGTAACTCATTCTCTCTTCCTGAGTCTGGTGGGGCCCAGCAGCATGCCCAGCTCTGTGCCAGGGAGCCCCACCAAGGAGAAGCTGCAGGGAGGGGTGCCCAGTGGTCCAGGCCCTCTCTCTGCCTGGCAGATGTGGAGATCCAGGGTGGGTCAGGAGGGCTTCCCAGGGAAGGTGCTCAGCTGGTAAGAACAGAAGGCTCCCCGAGGCCACATGTCTAGTGGTAGGTGGGGAAGGGAATTGGCTGCCATCCCTGAAACCCCTGGGTGAATGGGGGTCCCCTTCTCTTTGGTGTGTAGCTTCCCCCTAAAGAAGGTGACCTTGTGAGATAGAGGGTGACTGCAAGGCAGATGGCCCGGTGTAAGATTGCAGCCTCTTGGCTGCCCCATTGCCCATTGCAGGGTGCACTAGGCTGCCTCAGCCCAACCACTCGGGCTCCTTCTACCTTCTCCTTCCTAATTGCCCCATTACTGTAAATAACAGCTTCCCATCCAAACAGTTAGCCTCCTGATTTTGAAGCTCCCAGTGTGTTTGTTTTCTGGTCCTGAGGCTCTAACGTTGGAAACACAAACCCTTCCAGCATCTCTCTGCGGTCTCCCAGCAAACAGCCCATCCAGGCCTGCCGGCCTGCTCCCTGTTTTCTTCCTCCTCCTGTTGCTGCGTTCTGAGAGGCTGGGAGGCACCAGCTCTGAGCACAGTGTCTAAAACAGCAGGGAAACAGGGAGGGGACAGGGCAGCTGGAGCTTCCTCCAGGACCTGCAGCCACCTGCAGGGCTGGGAGGAGAGCTTTAAAAACAAACCCTAAGCCTTCCTCCAGTGCAAATGCCGTCGCTGTTCCAAGGGAAGACAGACTCGGAAGATATCTCCCATCAGAAAGGGCTGAGATACCAGCAATATGGCAGCGATGGTGACAACGATAATCACGAGCCCACCATCTGGTATTCGCGCTCCTCGTACCACTTTACAAAATCACCCGCATGTCCATCAGAACCTTGAAACAAGCTCGGGAGGAGATGAGGGGAGAATCTCATCTTTACTTGCAACAGGGAAACCAAGGCTCAGAGAGTCAGCAGGGGCCGCCCAAGGACCTTGGAGGATGATCAGATGATGGCTAGTTGGGCAGGTGGGCAGTCAGGTGAGTGGGTATTGAGACGGGGCGAAGTAGATGATTAGGACAGGGAGAAAGGTGATTAGGTGGCTGGATGTTTAGATAAGTTGACAGAAAGACTTCAACCAATATTCCTCTCTCCCCTCCTGGCCACTCCTGGCAAGAATCACCTCCCTGGGATGCTGTGTTTAAATTAAGCCAATGCTATTCACTAATTATTCCCCACTGGTCTCACCACCTCCGTGGAAGTTGAACCGGCTTCTCTTCTGTCTCCCCCATCACGGTTCCTGTGCCTGTATTTTGGGAGCTAAAACTCAGGGCATCTGGTCTGATGAGGAAGAAGTGCTCCTTAGCAGATAGAAGTGAAACCGGGGCGGCCGCCTGGACAGTGAGGTGAGCTTGGTTTCTGCCTCGTGGGGCCCAGGATAAACTGGGCACACGGCCATAGCCAGCAGGGCCAGCGGGAGCTGAACGGGTGGCAAGGACACGCCTGCCCTTCCTCCGGGGCTCTCTAGGATGTCCTCGGAGCTCCAGCGGGAGCGCACAGCCCAGCATCCCTCCTCTCCACCTGGTTGTTAGTTCTAGCACGTTCCCTCTCATCCAGCCCCCCCCCCCCCCCCCCCCCCCCCCCCCCCCCCCCCAGCCAACGCTGCCTGAAAACTCCACCGGGATCATGTACAGGACACCTTGGGTCTAATGTAACATTTAATGGCCAAATCTCCTCAGGCCCTTGCATTAATACAAAACTATCTTGCTGCTCCTAACTAGACTGAGCCGCAGTGCTAACAGCTCCAGGGCTGAGCCGAGGCAAGAAGGAGGTCATGGAGGAAGCAGTGGGCACTACCACCTTGCTATGGTCTTGAGTGGCAGAAGTGGGCCATTCCCAGGACCAGAGGTCTACATGTGACCTCTGAAGGCAGGGCCCTGTAATATCCATCTGTATATCCTGGGAGCCCGAGGCAGGGCCATACACACCGCAAGCACTGAATACACCCACTGTGGTGAAAGGAATGTGTGAATGAATGGGCCACGGTGCTCAATATTCCGGGGTCTTGGGGATCGTTCCCTGGTGATGTACAAAGACAGACCTATACTTGCCTTGGCTCCGCAGCGCAGACCAGAGATGATGTGATTCTGTCCAGTCAAACTGCACCCTGTCTCCCAGAGCAGCCTGAAGGACTTTGTTTGTACCCCACTTGGGAGCTCCAGGAATTTGGGGGACAGGGGAGCTGGTAGGGGAGAGCTTCCTGGAGAAGCTTCTGAAGGTAGACTAGGCCAGGTGTAGCCCTCATCCTTAAGGCCCCTTGTAATGATCAGGAAGGGAAGATGCCTTGAGAGAAGATGGCCCAGGACACCAAAGAAAAGACGCCCCGGGGGACACCGTAACAGCACTGTGCATGTCCAGAGGGAAGTGGCAAAGCCCACATGGCTCCCGGCTCTGCTGCACACAGGCACACGCACACAGGCACATGCAAGATCAGAGAACGGCCTCCAGACGTGGCCCGCCCAGAAGCTTTCAGTTTACGGAAACCCCACGTCGCTGGACACCGAAGGACTGGAGGGACTGTCCCCTGGCCAGCCAAGCGCTTCCAGGTGTTGCCCATAGCCCCTCCGCACCTCTCAGGTAAAATGGAGCTGCCCTCCCTCCATTGCTCCCTGCGGCCAGACCCTGGTCCAGCTCTGGCTCTGCCTCGCGCCAGCTGTTCGACGTGGCACCAGTCCCTTTGCTTCTCTGAGCCTCAGTTTTCTCATCTGGGAAATGACAGGCAGGCCCAGAGCGCCCCTGAGGGCCTGTGAGCTCCAGCATCTGGACGGCGGGGGCGGCCGGGCTCCCAGGGGGAGACAATTTCCCAGATGACTGAGCCCCACCTGGCCACCATTGTGCGAGGCTTCCCCTGGGCACGGGCCGTCTGGCAACTCCGCCATCCGTCTTTGTGACTATCTGGTTAAAACACTCACCTAATCCTACCCTAATCCTTTCAATTTGGGGACAGAATTGAAGAAGAAGAAGAAGAAGAAAAAAAAACACGCAAGCAGCCTGACGCCTGAATGCTAACAGATGGGTAAAAAGTGTGTATAAATTACACCCGCTGCTGTCAATTCAAGCTCTCCAGATAAAGTGATATGAAAGGTGTTTCATTTATAGGGGAAATTAATTGCCAGCTGTATGACGGGAGAACATGAAGAAACCACAGCCGCACGGTGTGTCCCATATATTTTCCTGCTTGGACGCAAAACCTTCTGTGCCAAGGGCCCCTGCGTGGTGCCAGACCTGGGAAGGGTGGGGGGGCAACAGGGTGAGCGTGACCCTAAGCCGACCATTCCCAAGTGAGGGTGCAGCCGGGGGAGCTTCACGCATGGTGGAGCCACAGAGCAGTGGGAGGCAGGGTGCCCCTCCGCCAGCACTGGCCTCGTGGGCCTCAGTTTCCCCATCTGTCACGGCAGTTGTTAGAGCTACATGTGTTCTATCTGTGAAAGGACGCCCTGGGCACAGAATCATGAGGCAGTCCTCTCTGCGCCCCCATGTCATCTTGCCAAGCACCCCCACAATAGACACCCAGTTACGCTGACCAGACGCCCCATTTTAAATGGGACAGAAAACAACGGTACTGTCCCGCTTCAAATGATATGTATGGTCAGCCTGCTCTCACTGGGCTAAATTCAAGGTGTCAGCAGGCAGACCAGACGTACGTGATACCATGTGAAACGGGACAGTGCCGTTGTTTTCTGCCCCATTTAAAATGGGGTGTCTGGGGAAGTCGGGATGGCTCAGTGGGTTAGGCACTCACTTTGCAGCCCCAGGGACCAAGGATCTAATCCCAGCCCCAGTCCGTGCAGACCCATATGCTGAACTGGGGAGTGCCCCCAGTTCAGTTCTCACTGGGGCAAGACCCCGGCCCAGTTCCTGCCCTGTGCAGCCCCGCCCACCTGTGGAATGAAACTATGTGGAAAAACCAATGATGTGCAACCACGGAGACTGTTCTGGACCCTCCCCCTTCTCTCTGTCTCTGTCTCTCTCTCTCTGTCAAAAACAGTAAAAATAAATCTTTAAAATGGGATATCTGGTTTTATATTCCACCTATAAATGAGGTCATATGTTTCTTGATTCTTTCAGTCTGACTTATTTTG
The DNA here is from genome assembly GCA_004027555.1 of Craseonycteris thonglongyai. NCBI lineage: Eukaryota > Metazoa > Chordata > Mammalia > Chiroptera > Craseonycteridae > Craseonycteris > Craseonycteris thonglongyai. Next base: position 148,490 of record PVKE010000028.1, on the reverse strand, counting down.
CTTAATAAGATGTTTTCAAGGTCCATCCATGTTGTCACAAATTGCTGTATTTCATCTTTTCTTATCGCTGAGTAGTATTCCATTGTGTAAATGTACCACATCTTCTTTATCCAGTCATCTATCAGAGGACACTTTGGTTGATTCCACGACTTGGCCACCATAAAGAGTGCTGCAAGGAACATTGGGGTACATGTATCTTTGCGGATTAAGGTTTTCAGGTTTTTTGGGTAGAAACCCAGTAGAGGGATGGCTGGGTCATATGGCAATTCCATTTCTAGTTTTTTGAGGACTCTCCATACAGCCTTCCATAGTGGTTGTACCAGTTTACATTCCCACCAGCAGTGTATGAGGGTTCCTTTTTGTCCACAGCCTCTCCAGCACTTGTTATCCCTTGTCTTGTTGATTATAGCCATTCTAACAGGTGTAAGATGGTATCTCATTGAAACAATGTAATTGATATCAATCAATGTCGCTCCAATAAATTTAACAATAAAAAGATAAATAAATAAAAATAAAATGGGACATCTGGTCAGCCTACACCCAGTCCACCTGTCCTTGGGTAACGCTGGCCCCTGGAACACCCACCCATTGTTGGTTCTGTAACCACCCCGCTCTGCACCTGGACGGAATCACTTCACCTCCAGAGCTTGAACCTCCACATCTGTAAGGTGAGGCTGTCTTAGTCCAGCGACTATAATGAAATACCACCAACTGGGTGGCTTAGACAAGACAGGTGTTTCTCTCAGCTCTGGAAGTCCAAGACCAAGGGGCCAGCAGATTCAGGTCCAAGTCAGAGCCCGCCTCCTGGCTCGCAGACAGCCACCTTCTGGTTGCACCCTCCCGTGGTGGAGAGAGACTGAGCTCCTAACAACTTCCTCTTCCTAACAGGGCACTAATCCCATGGCAAGGGCCCCACCCTCATCACTTCATCCAAAGCTAATCGCCTCCCCAAGGCTCCACTTCTTCATGCCACCCCATTGCGGGGTGGGGGTGGGGGTAGCACTTCAACACATCAGTTCGGATGGAGACACAAGCATTCAGTCAGGACAGAAATGCTTAGCAGGAAGGCCTGCAGCTCCCTTCCCGAGCGAGTGTGCTGTGCTGGATGGTAAGGGCCTCATTATCTGTCACTGGCTGTGGCGGTCAGGAGGCTGAGAGGCTATCTGTGTGGCCGCCGGAAGCAGCCACGGGGGCCCTGGAGCCTGCCTGAGGGTCCTCCCCAAAGACTGTTCTCCCAGGGAAGAGGTGGGCCTCACAGGAACAGACTGCCCTCCTGGGCCTAACCTTGGTCCCCTGGGACACAGGAAGGGACAGGGGAGAGTGTTGACAAAGTCAAGATGGTTTGCATCCCATGTTCCTAGTTCCCATGAGACCTTCCCCACACCCACCACAACCAACCCCACTAAAAGTGCCCTCCAGATCATTTGGTGGGGGTGTCCCTATGCCAGAACCATTTCTGATTAGGTCAGACAGGTACCCAGACCCTGACCCCAGAGCACACTCCTCATCCTGAGAGTTCCCCTTCCTCCCGCGCTGCCAAGCCTCCAGCTTGAGAAATCTCTCTCTGCTTCTGCTTTCCCCCCACCTTCCCTCCCTTTCTTTCTTCCTTCTTTCCTTCCTTTCTTCTTTCCTCCCTTCCTTCCTTTCTTTCTCCAGTGGGAGGTGGGGACTGCATTGAGAGAGCCTATTCTGGGACCTGCAGGGCCCCACACATGCTCACACCTACCTGTACTCCCTGGGGTCCCCAGTGTTGGGGGAGGGCATCCCCCTGGCTTGCACCTACCCCACCAGCTGCTCACCAGGACTACAGGGTCTTTCCATTTTGCCTGGGGAGGGAGTGAGTGGGAGCATTTATCAAAACTATTACAACAATGTGCTAATATTCTATTCAGATTTAAATAATAAATTAATCTGCATTATACTGAGGAGGCCTGAGAGAGACTTAATTAACCGGTGTACCTTAGGGTGGAAAGGAAGGTTGGGGATCATGCTGGGATAGACAAAGTTACCGGTGATCACAGTGATGAGGGCACTTAGATCTCGACCCCTGGGCAGGGGTAGGGAAGGGTCCCTATTCTGTTTCACCCAGAAACTCCGCCCGACTTGGGGAAGGAGCATTCATTTCTGACTATCCCCCTAAAGGGCACTGGGAACGCGTTTCTCATATCACTTGTTCTGCGCAGGTAGCAGACAGCAGCCTGGGAGGTAAGGAGTGGGAACAGGAGACCCTTTGCAGCCGGAAGGACTTGCTGGGCAGGTGTTGGGGTCGTTCAGTCCCCACCCATTAAATGGGAAGAAGAGAACGTTCCCCTAGAGGCTTGGGGTCCAATAGCCCTGGCACAGGACCCCACCTCAATTGCTTCTCAGAGCCTCAGTTTCCACATCGATGAGATGAGGCTGCTAACCTCCTGTGTCCAGGGCGGCTGGAGGACTGAGTGCTGCCAAGTGCACAACTTCTAGCACAGTGCAGGGAGCCCTCAGGAAATGAGGTGATGCAGAGGTGGGTCTGAACGTGGGAGCATTTGACTTGCAGGGTGAAGCCTGCCGAGGCCTCGTCTTAAACAAATGTAGTGATAAGAAGGGTTGAGTCGACGCTTGTGTTCTTCAGCTCAGCTAGCAAGTGCGAGGCCTACGGGTGGTTCTTCTCCCTGGCTCGTTCTTGCCATTCCCCGGCAGCGTAGCTGTTCACACCCAGAGCCAGCCTTGCCCCAGAGAGGACTATTTTCAGCCTGGCAGCTACAGCAACAAGGATGTGAAGTCACTCCTGCAGCCCCCAGCAGGCTCCTCCCACTGGCTGGGGCAAGGGGAGAGGTGAGCAGGAGGCCAGTGGGCGGCAGCCTGGGGTCCTGGAGCGCCCCCACTCACCCGCCGCCCCTCCAGTCTGTGGCTTCGGCAGGACACCAACCCCCTGCCTCTCCTGGACCTGTTTCCTCAGATCCACTAGTTTGTCTACTCTGCTCCCTGCGGGGTCTCTTGAGGTTGGGGTGAGAGAGTGCACCTGGGTTCTCCTAGAAAAGACACACTAAGAGGGCTGGCTACAGGGCCAAGGACGAGGGTACCAGCTGAGGCTGACTCAAGACGCTTGGCCTCCTGCTGGGAGCCACCAGGGAGCTGGGACTTGGTGTGTCATGAGGTGGGGGTAAGGGCAGCAGCACCTGAGGGATGAATCACCCCGAGAACCCAGGCAAGTGGGTGTTGCTGGGATCCTGAGCTGAGAAGGCCTTGATTGTTCATGAAGTTCAAAGCCCATCCGTTGTCTCGGTCAGCTAAGCTCGGCAAAGAAAACTGGGTATCAGAGACCTTCCTAAGAGAGAGAAACTTAGTGGCCAAGGCAGCCGAGATCAGACAAGAGGTGGTCAGGAGCTGCCCCTGGCTATGGAGAGAAGGGGGCATGGCAGCCACACTCCAGACCCCGAAAGAACCACAGGCAGCGAGGCAGTGACGTGTCAGACACACCCCACAAGCCAGAAGCACCACCACACCATCACATCACACACACATGCGTGCGCACACACACACACACACACACACACACACACACACGCCATCCAGGCCCCAGAGCAGGTGTTGGGCTGTCATCTATCAACCATACAGTCCCGGGGCTTCCTGGGACGTATGTAGTGCCTGTGGCTTCTAGACGCTCATGTTCTTCTCTTGGAGAACATTCAGCTGGAAAAAGCACCCTCCCTGTCTCTGCTCAGCTACAAGGGGGTTTGGTCACAGACAGCCAAGATGCTGAAGGTCTGAGTTCTAAAATGCAGAAAGTGGTGAAGGACAGAGGACAGCCTCCAGAGTGGGCTGAGGGGAAGCCACAACATGGGCTGGGAGAGAGGGACCCCAGTCTCCTCTCCACTCCCTGTGCTGGGACAGACTGGTGGCAGTGGGTGGTCACTGATCGCAGCTGTGGTCTCCAGCCAGCGATAGACCAGCAGGTGCAAAGCGCAGGGAGAGACATGGCAAAGCCCCTGTTTTGTCAACCTGTTCTGCCCTTGGGGACAGGAGCCTCAGCAGCACCCCGTTCTCTATGCAGATAACGGGTAACAGAACCCCCCGAGGTGAGCTTCGGGAATGACTCAGGGCTTCTAACCACTGGTGAGTTCTGCTGGGTGGTCCTTGGAACTCAGATCCCAGTGGACACAACTGCACTCCATGGACGGCACATGCCTGAAACCAGCCTGCAGAGCTTCCCACGAGCCCCGCAGCCAGAAATGGGTGCCCCCTCCTGCTCAGAGCGAGCCAAGGCCTTGGTGTCTGTACCTGTCATCGGGCAATGAATCACGACGGCCTTGGAACATCACTGCCCTTTTTATTCGAAACTACTAGCCAACTCTTGTGTTATTCATTTACTTTTAGGGTTTCTGTTTCAAAGTTTATGTGCAGCTTCCCTTCCTCTCCACAGAAGTCTAAGCTCAGTGAAGTCAACTCCAGGCCTTACTTTTCTCCATCTTAACCCCTAACACCTAGCACGCTGACAGTGCCTTACAGGTAATGAGCGCTCAGCTGGGGCTTCTCTGGTTAAAGGAGCTGGCCCCTCCCAGAGGCTGCTTTCGACAGAGCAGGACGTTTCCTAGGCCCCCAAATGGTGCTGCCCAGTCTCCTGTGCCATCTGTCCTTTCCTCCTCAAAGCAACAGGATCATAAAAGCTTAGAGAGAGAAGGAGACTTAGGGCTCATGTCGGCCATCCTCTGCTGGAACCCTCTCCCCTGCATTTCTCACCGATGGTCACACACCTTCCAACAGGGACCTCCCCACTTGCCACGTGGCCCATTGCGCTGTTGGCCGGTGTGTAACGAGATGTTCCAAGACAAGGACAACCATGGCCGTGACATGGCAGGCTGAGAGAATTCCCAAGACCAACCGTTTGAACAAAAATGGTTCTGATGTTACTAGTGCTGTTAGTGGCCTACTGTGTGCTCCGTGTTCTGCTGGACGCTGTAGCGCGTGCGCAGTTCACAGTAGGGTTTGCGCTCCTATGAGAACAAATGCCTGTCTGATGTGACAGGAGGCGGAGCTCAGGTGGTCATGTGAGGGGTGGGGAGTGGCCGTAAATGCAAGTGAAGCGTAGCTTGCTGGCCCACTGCTCAGCTCCTGCTGTGCGGCCCAGATCCCAACAGGCCGGAGGCTGAAGACCCCTGCTCTAGGTGGCAGGGCCGAAGATGCGATCCTTGCCTCAAACAGGGTGCAGTCTAGCTGGGGGCCAGACACCAGAAAAATGGTCCCCCCCAGAGGAAAAGACATCAAGTGCTGCCTTGTGTTGGCAAGACCAGAGCACAGGACTGCAGGCCACAAATGGGTCTTGTCCCCGTGCCACCGCTAACCCCTGGGTGGCCTGGAGGGGGTCTTTCCCTAAGCAGGCCCTTAGTGTCGTCACCTACAGAATGAAGGGGGGTGGGCCCAGATGACCTCTCCGCCCCTCCTGGCTCTCCTAGGAGCACAGTCACTTCTTAGGGAGAGATCAGCTTGGGGGGGCTTGAACATGAGGTGGAGGAGAGGCCCCCCACTGCAGCACAGCCCACCCCCACTTTACAACACTCACACCTCCAACAGGCAGCTCATCGCGTTCATTGACTGGTTTTATGGAGTGTTGGGAATATGTGTGTGCGGTGACAGAATTCCCGTGTTTCCCCTGCCCTGGGTTGGGACAGGAACTGGGCGTCAGAAAGAAATGTGGCACTTCCTGAAAGCTCCCTGCCAATCAGAGGCAACTCACAGGAGCCTACACTTCGGAGATGGTGGAGCTGCAGAGGATGTAGTAAGAAAATCATTAGAGGCAGGCGGTCAGTCCAAGAAGGCTGCCTGTGAGAGCAGAAGGCTGGGGAGGGTCTGAGGTAGAAAGCGGGAGACACCACTCTGTTCTGCACGAGGCCTCCTGGAGGTGACAGCACCACACAGGCATGGTCCCTGGTGGCAGTCCTCAGGGGGCATCCCAGGAGACATCCAGGTCCCCCCCTGAATAGCGCTGCTAACCCTGAAGCCGTAAGAACAAGGGGCCCCCTCCTTGTCCGGCGTGACACCGATACATGGTAACGGCCATCGTGCAGACATTTCTGCCAAACGCTGGGCGAGTACAGTGTGCAGTCCTGGCGCTTTCCGCTCCCAACAGGCTTGCGTCGCTCTCACAGCTGCCTGGTCGCCTGCCTGGTTCACGGGCAGCCTCTGTGGCCCTTGGTTTGCTGTTGTTTCTAAAGGTGGAGGACAGTGTAGCCTGACACGATGTCTCTTATGTGTTGTTCTCTTCTTTTTCTAACTTGGTCGTTTTTAAAGTTGTAGGAGAACAACTACTCTCTTTTCTACCCCACCTCCCAGCTCCCCGAGTGGGCCTACGTGGGGTGTGCAGGGTGTGGGGAAGACTCTCGGGGTGGAACCGGTCAGTGGGGCTCTGGGGGCTGTGTTCCCACACTGTCAGGTGAGCCTCACCACAGCCCCCAATCTGAATGGGATGCACAGGTGCGAAGGCGATGGCCACTGAGGGCCAGAGTCCTGCCACGCTGGCTGCTTCTCAGCCGCTGCGCCTGAAGGTCAGGGACTAGCAGGAGTGGACCCCAAGAGAGGACTAGATGGGACCTAAGTGCCCGGTCTCCCAGCATCTTCACCTCCCAGCCCCGGCCCAGACACGACCATTGACGTGCATCCTTCGTGTTCCTCATTCCTTGCCATCAGTGAAAAATTAAATGTTCAGGACCGGGAGACCTACTTTCCGCTTTTCCACAGAATAGAAGCCTAGGACTCAGGAGGCCAAATTCGGGGAGCATGCACACGCCGCTTCCCCGGACCTCAGTTTCCTCATCTGTAGACAGGGCATGATGGGGCCTTCCCCGGCATCCTTGCTGATGTGTTGGGAGGTTAACTGAGAGAATTAATAAGATGGCACCTGGAACTTATAAAGTGCTGTGCTCACCGGCCAGGCATGTGAATACTTTAAGCTTACCGAGGTGACTGGTTTACTGAGGTTTCGCCTGTCTTAAGGGGGAGAGAGTGGCCACATAACAGCACAAGAACAAAACAAGGGGACGAGGAAAAAAAGCGCTCGTCCTCAACATAATGGTTTCTAATCAGTCAATGGGCCACTTGTAATGGGCGCCTGTGGGTGCCAGAGAGTGACGTAGATGGCGGGCAGGTGACCAACAAGGCACAGTCCAGGGAAAGAGCTGTCGCGGAGCAAAACTGAGGGTAGGGGGCTGCGGGGTCCGTTCCCAGCCTGGCTCACAGCACACCCAGTCGGAGCAGGTGCGGAGTCCATTCCCCCCACTACTCGTCCCAGGACCCAGGCCAGTCCCCACTGTCCGGACCTCCAGCAGCCAAGCCCTCGGATGTGTTCCCCAGAATCAGGGTTGAGGGAGGACGCTGGCGATGGAGGGTATGGGGGTGGGGTGGGGGGGAGTGGCCTTACCCAGAGACACCTGCAGCTATAAAAAGCTCAGCCCCCCACCTTCAGATCAAGTGAGAGCTGCTGACATGAGCACCCTGCCAAGATCCCCAGAAGGTGAGGAGAAGCAGCCAACGCTTACCCTGGGGGCAGAGGCCAAGAGGCAGCAGCATGGGCTGGGCCCCCTGGAGGGGGCAGGCACTTGGGCTCAGCCCTGAGAGGGGGCCTGACACACCACCCCCTGATCTTGCAGGAAGGGGCCAAGGCCCGGAGGCAATGTCTGACAGCAACTTGGGAGTGCTAGGAAAACAGGCTCCCTGCTCCCTGCTCAGGGCTCCTCCTCTCACCCCACAGGCCACCTGGGGGATCGTACCTGCCCCTGCCCAGCAGACTGTAGATGCACAAACTGCTTCTGTCGCCTTTTGTTTGGAAAGTAGGCCCTAAATCAAGCTTGTTCAACCCATGGCCTGCAGGCTGCACGTGGCCCAGGATGGCTCTGAATGTGGCCCGACACCAATTCGCCAACTTTCTTAAAACATTATGAGATTTTTTTCTTTTGCAATATTTTCTTAGCTCATCATCTATCGTTAGTGTTTTTGTGCATTTTAGGTGTCGCCCAAGACAGTGCCTCTTCTTCCAGTGTGGCCCAGGGAAGCCCAAAGTTTGGACACCCTTACATAGCGACCTGGGTCAGTGTCCGCACTGGGTGGGGTTCTGAGCCTGGCTTTGGGTTTTGTGTGCAACCCCAGCCGCCTTGAGCTTGTTGTCTGCTGTAATGTACACCATCCTCCCCGCCCCAGGTGCGTGCAAGGGGGTGGCAGTGGGGACCCACTGCAATGCTATTACAGTATTTGCATTTATATGAGGCACAGACCCCAAGTCTCCCGCCTCTGGGTGCTTTTACAACCCTGTGTATACATAATTTATTTTTGTTGCTATTTAATCAGTCTCCATGTTGAGATGGGAAGTTTCCAAGGGGCCCCAGTTTATTATGCAACTTTCAATTCCAGCAGCATTCATTGCCTGAGTGCGTGGGGCCCCCAGCCCGGGCTCAGCTGCAGAGGGAGGGGCTGGGGGACTGGATAGGAGGCCACGTGGCTCCTGCCCACAAATCAAGCTTACACTCATGCCACGTGGCTGGGGATGAGGTGCAGAGCCAAAGTTCACCTGCTGCAGGTACGGCCAGGAGCGGAGTCACAGACCCTGGAGGGAGATGTTGCAGGAGGATGGGCAGCAAACGCTACAATCTTGGAGGAACCAGCTGGCTTAGACTTTCGGTATCAGAATGAGAAACAGAGGAGCTGGGCAGGGGTGCTCAAAGCTAAGTGAGAAGCAGGAATGGCTGTGTGTGTGCTGACTCAGGAGGAGGCAGGAGGGAGGGATGCGCCCCAAGTGTGATGTCTTCTACAGAGTTCAGTCCAAAGAGCAGATGAGGTTGTTCTGGGTTCCTGAAGTAAGCCTCAGAGGACAGCCTCCACACTTGGCCTGAGGGGAGCCCCAGGCCAGCCAAGATCACCTCCAATCATTTGTGGAACGCGGTGGGTTATAAATAAGTCACCGAACAAAGCGGCAGTGGTGTGAGCTGAAGTTCTTGCCTCTGCCTGCTAGAGCTGACACCAGGAAGAGAGCAGCCCTGCAGGGGGTGCACTGCCCACTAGGAAACTCCAAGACCCCAACATACATGTGCAGCAGAAGTGCACGCAGACACGGGCAAACAGGCATGCAGACACAGATAGTTACTCAAAGACACATAAGTGCACGTAAGCACACACATACACTCAGATACTCAGAGACGCACCTCCCACGTCACCAGCTCCTCTCATCCCACATAACCCCCGCTGACAGTAGCCCTTCTTCCTCAGAGTATGCATTTAAAGTTTATACAGAGCTGGGATTTGGGGGAATGAGATGATCAAGTAACAAGTCCTTCCAAGGCTGACATGTCCCATCAATGGACTGGAGCTGGCATGTGCGCGCTGCCCCAGCTCCTGTGCAGTGACACCTCGCGGACATCCCTGAAGCACAGACACCTCTCAACGGATACATTCCCGGAGAAAACCCTCTCTGTTCAGCTGCTTCCCCCAGCCTCTCCTTCCTGGAAGTCAGAAGTCTGCCTGAGAACAACTCCCGGGACCCCACACACTTTCCAAGTGAGGAGACTAAGACCCAGTGCAGGCATGCGACCTCAGCTTCTGTACACATCCCCTGCCCACCCTTGGTGGATCATCCCGGACACGACCTACCAGGCCCAAGCTCCCGATCCCCACTGCCCGGCTCCCTGCCTCGCTCCAGAGGACTCAGCCACTGGGCCAAGCTTTGGTTTTCCTCTCATCACCCTGATTATTCCCTGTTTAATTAAAATTTGTTTCAGCTAATAGGCCTTAAATTATTATTTTCAAATATTGACATCGACAAGACCCTCATTCATTATTTTCGAAAGCTCTGGGGCTAATTGTTTTATCACCCACCAATTAGTTTCTGCTGTACTGCACAGGTAGCCACTGGCCCCAGAACTTGGACGGACACCCTCACAGGTAGAAGAAGCTGCACATACAACACATGCATACAAACATGCATGAGCATGTGTACACACGCGCGCACATGGATATTTTCCCCAGTAGACATCAAACCTAGTCGAGTGTGTCTGTGCAGAAGATGGGAGACTGGGAGGAAAGCAAAGCATGGCATAGCAGGTCTCTGGGCCCATGCCAGCCCCTGTCGCTGTCACACTGACGACGCTGTAGGACTGGGGTTCTCTGGTCTCCTCCCCTTTACTCTCCTTTCAGTGGCCCGGGGAGCAACAACCCTGAGAGGAAATGCCAAGAGCTAAGGGAGGTTTCAGGAATGGCAGCTGGAGCTGGTGACCCGGGGCCTTGAGGAGGGCGAAAAGCCCTCGAGGTCCAGCTAAGAGAGTGACTTCTGCACAGGGAGTAAGCCACAGGCAAGAGGGGGGACTGCAGAGGGAGAAGCCATGACGTACGGATCCCCACAGGCCATAGAGTGGGTGTCCAGGGTCAGGCCCCAGTTGGCTTTCCTCCAACAGGGGAGGTGATGACTTTGTGATGCACTCATCTCTCCAGAGGGACTCAGCTGGGGGCATTGGCAGATCCATCCAGGTCTTATGCCATCCGCAGAGCAGATCCCTGGGAGGAGCTGGATTGGGGGAGTTGGGTCCCTGCCATAGAAGACAGGAAGAAGTCCCCTACTCCTCACAAACATGGTCCCCTGGACTACTTCCCACCTGGACTGCTGAGAGCTTGAAAGAAAAACAATAATGTGTTCAGAATGCCATCCCAGGACCTCCCACCCCCAACCCCACCCTGGCCATGATCCTGCACAGCACTGCAGGATGCAGGAGGTGAGACCAGCATCCAGCTAGTCACCAGGACGAGGATCTTCCCCAGACCTCTGCCAGGATGTGCTCTAGGCAGCTGGGGCGGGGGCTGGGCTGCACCCAGGGAGCTCAGCTTCCCTGTCTGTCCCTATCTGTCCCTGTCTGTGCTGTCGCCAACACCTGCCAAGGCCAAGCCTCTGCCCAGCAGAGCAGGCAGGACAGGAAGGCGGGTACACCGCTCCATGTGGTCAGGGGTCCTTTGTTGTTGTTGTCTTCTCCTTGTAAACAGTCCTGAGCGATTGGGATTAAAGTCTCTGCGAGTTGCCGGTATCGCTTTTCTGGAGAGCCGAGTAATCCGCGGGGATTAAAGAAGCAGCCGCACTCATCTCCCACAAATGAGTATCTGTCAGAGGCATTGACCTGTTAAAATAATGAATTTAATGTGCAGCAAACCACACAGGGCGGCGGCGATGCAACACGGCCTGGCCCGTTGTTTTCCCCGGGTCCCAATGAGACTTTTCAGGAGGCAGGACACGCCCTCCCCCGCGTCCGGCTGCCCCGCCCCCCGGCCTCTTCACACCCTGGGGCTTCCTTCTGGCTTGTCGGATGGAGGGAAGAGGTGGGCACCTGAGAAACCATGGAGCCTGCCCTCGTTCTGCCCACTCGGAAAAGGCGATCGTCCCTCCATTTTCTGTCGGTTTGTTATCAGCCCTTGTCTTGTGGCTTCCTCTCCAGGCTCTCCCGTAGCTTAGTGCCATGTGGTCACCTGTGTGGCGCTGAGCCCCTCCTAAAGGCTCTGTCACTAGACAGCCTGTCCTCCTGCAGCCCCTGGGCCTGCCCAGGCCCCAACCCACCACCAAACCCCAGGACCAGAGCTGGGGGCTACCAAGGCAGGGATCCAGGCCAGCACACACCTTCTGCAGGAGCGACACTGAGACCTGGACGAGGAGAGGGGTGGGCTCGGTGTGGACTCTGAAGAGCCCGGGAGAGGTGTGGAGGCGGGCAGTGCTCGCTGCAGACGCACCTGTGGGTCACTTCCTCTGGAGAAGGAATGCAATGCATGACTTAGGAAGCTTTTCCATTGAGAGAATCCGATGTGTGGGTGGTCTCTAGCCAGTTTCCATGGCAAAATATGGCAGGGTATGGCTTCCCTGTGGCCAGCAATGTAACCAGGGCAACTGCCAAAGGCAGCATCCCCTAGACACAAGGCTCTCCAGCACTCCCACTCATGTGTGTGCCCACACACACACACACACACACACGCACTTACACTCACACCTGCCTGCTCCCACACACATCAGACACATTCCCTCTATAATCCAGGCAGGGGTTTGGAGTCAAAACTACAAGGAGTGGGACAGAAGGGGGCACTGGGAGCCAAGAGGCTCCCCCTTTCTCCCTGGTATTAATAAATAATCTGCTTGTTTCATGGGCGGCCTGGCCAGAGCAGGAAAAATAATAATAATAATAAGGCAGCTGCTTTTCCTAATGAGCCACAGGGTCCCCACTGCCACCCCAGGTGTGAGACACGCTGCTGTCGCCCCTCCCTGCTTCCCTCACAGATGGGAGGAAGGATGCGAAAAGTGCCCGGTGGGAGCCTGAGCCTGGTCCCCTCTCAGGGGCTGGCTCTGTCCTCGATCTTGGGGACATCAGCTGCCCTCTAGACTCAGTTTCTCTGTCTGTCTCATGGAGGTAATAACTTGTTGCCCACAGCATGGCAACTGAATGGCATCTCTTACAGGAGAGGGATTTGAGTTAGACACAAAGGACTGGCTTTTTAAAACGAGAGTTCTTAAAGGCAGGGATCCAGGAATATCTTCTCTCCGTGTTTGCTCACACTCTGCCACTTTCTAAAAAGACACTGGCGTGGGTGACCGGAGGAAGGTGTGAGGATTGCCTTCCCAGAGAGAATCAGGCCATGCTAATCCGCACTGACTGAGGAAGGCTTGAATTCACGTCCGATGTTCTACAGCTCGCATTTCATAGGCCGCACGTGACTGACTGTCCTGGGGTGACTTGACAGTTAATTAGCTCCATGGGCCCCTGTCTCTACAGAGAGAGCAAAGGTCGGCCTCAATCACCTTCATACCTGTGTCTTCCAGCCATTTATTAGTCAGTGGGCCCCACCGTGTCCCCCACTGTGTGCTCAGGGCATGAGGATTCTGGAGAGGGGAGCACGTGGCCACGGTGGCAGGCGGCCAGGTCACTGTCTGGATGGGGAGACATGACTCACACACATGACACAATGGAGAGCAGGGGGCGGCCATTAATCAGAGCAGGAGAGTGAGGGTCAGACTCCAGGGGCGGCCTCCTCCGTCGCAGGCAGAGCTGCATGTGAGCTGACGTAGTTAGAGAAGAAAGCTTTGTGTGGGCCCATGAGGCCCGCCATGAGGCCCCTTGTATTTCAGAAGAAGGTAGAGGCCCCATGGACCCCGAGGCCAGCCAGCCAGGGAGGTGGAGAAGTCAGGCTGAGCCGCAAGAGCTTTGTCCTGGGAGCTGGAGACCTGTGTTCTGGTGACAGCCCTGCCTTTTACACTTCGTGTTCCGTCCTCTGAGCTTAGTTTTCGTCTCTACAATCTGGGAGCACAGGGAGATCCCCTCCTCAGGCTGTGAGACTCTTGGCACAACGTGGGTGGGCCTGAGAGGGCTCAGAGGGGAAGACGCGGTACGAGGTGGGGGGCTCAGGACCCCAAATCCAGCAGATCCTGCATTTGGATCAAATGGTGGAAAAGAAAAGAAGAAAAGAGTGAGTTGGGGAAGGAGGAACCTTGGTGAAGGAAACTTGAAATGTCCAGGATTCGAGCTAGGACCGGAGCAGGGCACTGAGGCAGGGTGTCGGGCTCTTCCTGGGGGGAGGCGGAGCCTTTGGGTCCCTCACAGGCTTCCAGACAGTTGAGGCCCCGAGGCAGAGTAGAAGGCAGATCCAGGGCAGGACGCTTGGGGGCGCTGGTTGTTGGTAGGTATGCCTGGCTGGCACTTTGTGCTCAGAAAGTTCACTTTGTGGGGTTCAGGGAGCCTCTATTCTCCGCGTTTGCTGAAGCGATTGTACCACTAGGCAGGCCCCAGCCCCCACGCTCAGGGAACAAGCATGTGTCCTCCTCTCTGCCAGGAGCTGGGGGACCCTGCACACCCCCTTCCCGCTCCCTGCCCTGCCAGGCAGAGCATCTTCACAGGCTGGTGGGGGACACAGAGCACCCCCAGGGTTTCTAGCACATGTCCCACCTCCACACTTCGCTCGCACAGTTCCATACGCTTCCCTCTCTCGCCACCCCGTCGAGTCCCACCTCCTACACAAGCCCAAGGAGTCCCGTCACAGCCTTCGCCTGGCACTGAACCAGTCTCAGCAGGCTGCCCGCACTCTCCCATTCACTCCTCCTGCGAGGTGAATGCTGTCATGCCTTTTACCAGATAAGGAAACTGAGGTGCCAAGAAGGGAAGCAGCTGCCCAGAGTCACAGAGCTAGTGGGAGCTGGAGCCAGGACTCCCACCCCCGTCTGTCTGGCCCCCGGGTCTGCACCCTAGTTAGGGGGCCTCACTGTCTCTCTCAGCTGCTGCCGGCCGTAAGGCACTGGCCATGAGCTAGCCCCTGCAGCTCCTCCTGTCCTGACCAGGGTCCCCTCACTCATGGCAGACCTCTTTCAGGCAAGAGCTGGGCTGGGATGTCTTCAATCGGCCCACTCCCCACCCCAAACCTCCCAGCTGGGTGCCAAAAGCTGGTAGAGCGCTGTGCTGCTGGATCAGAACAGCACGTGACTCACGTGAGTGTGAGATGCAGCCGCCAGTAGGCTGGAGTGGCCGTTGTGTGAGTCCTTTGCAGAGGTTACCCCTCCTACTGACCCTGGGACACCCCAGGGCTGATTCCTCCCCAGGGTCCTTACTGGGAACTGGCCCTGCCTGAGGCCTCCGGGGATCAAGAGGGGGAATGGATGGGCCAGGAACCCCAGCAGGACTGCTGCTGTCTTCATGCTTACAACATCCCTGTAGGGCCCCTCCCCATAGAAAGTGGATGTCTTTTCTCCCCTCGATCTTCTCCTGCTAGTACCTGAGGGTTTGCTTATCTTGCTCAGCCCTCTGCATCCTGCCAGGGAGTGGCCAGGCTTCCTGGCCAGTGCGGGAGGAACCTCAGCATTCTAGGCCATCAGGCCACCTTCTTCCACACCCGGGGGCAGCCTCTCCCCAGTGGGGGCTTCATGCTATCTCTTCCTAACCTCTTCCCTCAGGAAAGATGGGATCGGGGCGCCAGCCGTCTTCCAGAAAAGCTGAGAATTCTTCTCAGGCTTGGCCCTCAACTCCAGCTCCCAGAAGCCGTGAGGCAGCAGCCCCCAGTAGTTTTGTCTAGGGTCACAGACCTGAACCCTGGCCTCGTCTCCCCTGCCTCTTGTTCTGCTTCACCGAGTGCTTGTGGTTCCCCACGTAGAACATTCCAGAGAGATGACCCTCCTCTCTAGTTCATTTTTCTTGGGTTTCAACCATGAAGATACTTCTGGAACCGTTTTAAAGAAATGCAATTTCATCACTTAAAAGTGCAATTCATCTGTAAACCCATGTACTCAAACACAGAAAAGTAAAACCAATATTGATTAGCAATTAGCTTATATGTGGCATCCCATTGCGCCCCTCCCCAGCGCTAGCCCTGCACGGGGGCCGAGGACATAGAGGAATAGGCCAGTGCCTGCTGCTGCGGATGGTAGCGCCCTGCATCCCGGAGCTCATGGCCGGACTCCTGAACCACCACCACGTCAAAAGGGTCTGGCAGGTCCTCTCCCCCGTCCCTTCGGCTCAATGTGCAACAGCTCTGTGCTAGACACCAGGTGCGCATGAAAAGCCAGCCGGACTCCCCCGGAAGGAAGGGTCACGGACACCTTACCCTTCGCTCGAAAAGCCTGGCTCTCCAGGACCTACCTGCTCACTCACAGCAGGCCCCCATTCAATGATTTGAGAAGCTGTGTGCCTTTGGCAAGTTACTGAATCTCTCTGGGCATTAGTTCTCTAAAAAGGCTGTTCAGTCATCTGCTTCCTGTCTTTGCAATATTTTTTTATTATGCTCGCAGCAACCAGACAAGACAAGAAGAACATATGTAATTATCCACATTACATGTGGAAAGGAGGAAAATGTAAGAGAGGCCAAGGAACTTGATGTGGGTCACGCAGTGGGAGGAGTGGGGCAGAACCCACACCTTCCTTCTTCACCGCTATTTCCGGGGTCGGGTTTGATGGTCTCTAAAGACTCTTTCACTTTGAAAAGTCTATGACTCACGGGGCTCGGAGTCTGGGGTGCGTACAGGACCCAAGTCTGGAAAAGCTGTAACTGTGATTGGAGGCTCTAAGGGGGCCGGTTGTCCTGAAGAGGAGAGAGCAGAGCCACTCTGAGGGAGCAGCTTGGACAGGACGGGAGGAAGGCTCGGGGTTTAGGACACCACATAAATCAGACCTGCCCGTACGTGGCCAAGGTTGAAAGCTCCGCACAGCATAGTAATTAGATTCTTCGACGACATTCCCCCTCTGGTTCATTTACCCAACGGTACTTACCGCCAGGGGAGCTGGGCACTCGACTTCCCCAACCACATGGCTACTGTTCTTCACTGCCGCTCAGTGGGGAGGGGACACAGTCGGGGCCTTTGGTCACCACACTGGCCTTGGAGGAGAGGTGAATTTCTATGGGGTCTCTAACTGGTGGCATTTCCAGGAGGTTAAGCACACCAAAAGTGTGGTCAGGTGTCAGCCTTTGAACGGAGGGTTAAGAGCAAGGGTTTAGGAATTTGGGGCTCCACTGGCCCCAAAACACCCTTCAGACCATTCTGCAGATGACCTATTAGTCACATGAGCAATTACGAGCAGGTGACATTTCCTAACCTGCCCCTGTGTGGGTTTTGGCTCTGAGCAGGTCTCTACAGAGAGAACGGAATGTCCAGAGGGCTGACATCGGCTGCAGAATACTGGGTGGGGTTGGCAGGGTCCGCAGGCCAAGATTCAGATCAAGCTGGGCTCTTTGGTCCCTGTGGAGGTGGCATCTGTAACCCCAGCCTGCTGTCTGTATCTCTGTCCTTTGAATCCTGGTGGGCTCCGGGGCAGGATCGTTTCCTGAGACAGAGTTCCAGGTCCTGGTCAGACACAGCAAGAAGCGCCTCACTTGATAACTTTGGGACCCACCTTCAGGTCTCTGCTGGGCTTGCTGTGTTTTGCACAGCAGGGCCCTGGGAATATGTGAGGGGGCCCTGAACTTGGAGAAGAGGAGGCTTGAGCTCAGCAGCATGCCAAAGGAGTCTGTGGGCCCTCTTTTCAAAGATGGGTTCTGAGGCCCCAGGCCCAGAGTTCAGTCAGTTCATCTGCAGTGGGGTGCCAAGAGCCGACCGGTGATAGGACAGGTCCAAGATATGTCAAGAAATCTTGAGCCAAGGAGACAAGGCACTCACATGAAAACTGTGTTCGGTCAAGTGCATATCCACCTCAAGCTGAGGACTGGCATACTCCAGGATAGGAGCTGGAAGGCAGGAGAAGCTGGGGGTCCTGGAGGTGGGGTCCCGGAGGTGGAGCACTTGAACTGGGCTCGGCCAGGTCAGAGGATTTGCGTGGGCTGTCAGAGGAGGGAGGTAAAGCAAATTATCTGAGTCAGACATTTCAAATGGCAGGCAATAAATTGGATGGATGGATGGATGAATGGATGGATGGATGGATGGATGGATGGATGGTCTCAGTCGGCCCTGACAGATTGCTGGGCTCTGCATTGCTCTGATGTATTAGACGTCAGTGGTTTTAGGCCAGGGTTCTCCTTAGCCATACCTCTCACCCACCCACTTGTCACCACCCACTCGTACCTGTCCATCCACATTCTAGAAGAGACCAAACAAGACAATGCACGTTAAATCTGGCTCCTTCCTCCTGCCTGCCCCACCCTGGGGCCAACGTTCAGAGAAGAGTTAAGTGACAGAGCCTCGTTCTCCTGTATGAATTAATAATTGATTCAGTAACAAATCACTAATATTGCAGTAGTCATGGTGAATAAGATAATGAATGTGTTCTGTCCAGGGAGTGTCGTGTTGTGAGGATTCAGCTGAAATTATTCATAAATGTGCTACTTTTCCTCATCTCCAACTGCTGCTAGTTTAGCTCCTCTTTTTAATCTTCCCAACCTGTCACATTCAATGGTGGAGATCGTCAGGCTCCATATACAGCAGAATATTAAGGGGGAACTGCCAAGACATTATGTCACATTTCAATACGTAATAAAAATTAAGCGCTTGCAGACCCCTTCTCACTCCTCTTGAAGTTAAAAAATGAGACTTTTTGAAAACTTTCTGGGCTCTTTTTCTCACGCTTTGGAAGAAGACCCAGATAGAAGAGTCCAGAGTCCTGGGCTGTGGTTCCTCCTTTGTCACACACTTGCTGTGTGACTTGGAGCCAGACACTCAGCCATCCTGCACCAAGTTTCCCATCTGAAAGAGAAGTGATTGTGTCTCCATGCTTCTGTCCTAAGGGTGATGAAACAGTGGCAAGGTGATGGGAAAGAAAGTGCTCTAGGTCACTGACAGGTCGTCCGGCTGGATTTTCTGCACAACTACCCGCTATTTGTTCCCTACATGCCAGACAAGCCAGGTGGTTCACTCTTCGCTAAACGTGCCCTCCATGCACCCACCACTAGGAGGAGCCCTCCTGGTCTCTTACCTCATCCACCTGACCTACAAGCTGGCCCCCTGGGCTCAGTTCAGCTGCCATCTTGCTCATAAAACCTTTCCTGGTCCTACCCACCAGACATGTTCTGTCTTCTGCAAGCCCTGCCCAGAGCATGCTGGCTCTTTATATTACACGGCTTCCTAGTAACCTACAAGCATCTCAGGAATGGAAGCTGCCTTCTATTATCTTTGAGTACAACAAGAAAGAAAGAAAAGTCTGTATAGTGAATCCATCGGTAGGTGGGTGGATGGATGGATGGATGGATGGGTGGGTGGGTGGATGGGTGGGTGGGTGGGTGGGTGGGTGGGTGGATGGGTGGGTGGGTGGATGGGTGGATGAGTGGGTGGATGGGTGGGTGGATGGATGGATGGATGGATGGATGGATGGATGGATGGATGGATAGAGAAATAAGAAAAGTGAAACTGACATCATGTTGTTTGCAGTCAATTAGGGAGTGTTTGCTGAGCCCCTGCCATGTGCCTACTCTCGGTGTTTCTCTCAGCTGAATCAGGTTGGAAAGCAGGAGAGGACGTGTCACTGACTTGACACTAAGTGTACCTAAAACAGGATTACTGTGATCAGACTGAGAAAGTGACAATATGACAGCTGACAGATCCTTAGGATGAGATTTCTGGGAGCCTTACTGTGGCCCCTCACTCTACAAAGGAGACCTGGGGTACAGAGAACATAGACATTTAGCATGACTACACAGCCATTTTGTGCAGGGTCTGATCCTGGGCCTCCAGACCACCAGACTGTTCTTCCTTCGTAGCAGAGGGCCACATACATAAGGGAGGCTGATGAGCTCATTAGGAAGGAGGAATGGGGCTCTAGTAGGCTATGGGACTTGAATGGGAGGGAAGTACTTGTCCCAAGGGGTTATTCTGATTCTTCCAAAAGATGGAAGGGGTGGGGAGAAGGGCTCTCTGAGGACCTTGTCAGCCCCAGTTGGCCGGGAGTGTTCCCACATCTCGCCCATGGGGTCATCTGCCTGAGGGGGAGGGGGTCAGACTAAAGAGGGGTGGCAGGAAGTGGGAGAATGGGGATTTAAAAAGTGGTAGAGGGACAAAAAAATTTTTCAATAAAAGTCATCAAGTACAATAATCAAAAAAAAAATTAAAAACTAAGAGAGACTACAGGGATGTTGGGATAGCTCAGTGGTTGAGTGCTTGCCTTGCAAAGTCTGGAGTTCAATTCCGGCCCCGGCCCATGCAAACTCATATGTTGAACTGCGGCACAACTGGTAACTGCTGGGATGGCTCAGCAGTGAAGGTTCTCACCTCCCACGTGGGAGGCCCCAGTTCGGTTCCTACCCTTTATGGCCCCACATCCACCTGTGTAGAATAAAACCATATCACAACTAATGATGTGCAGCTATGGAGACTGCTCTGGGCCCTATCCTCTCTCTCTCTCTCTCTCTCTCTCTCTCTCTCTCTCTCTCTCTCTCTTTCTCTCAAACAAGAAAATTAAGTCTTTTAAAAAAAAAAGAGGGACTGCAGAAAAGGGACACCCCCCAGACCAGAAATCACAGGAGTGGAGGAGCATGGGAGAGTAGAAGCAAGGATTGTCTTGTTTCCATTATGTCCACCTGTCTCCAGTCTCCCTACCTGAATACATCCCAGTTCAGTGAGACCTTTCCAACACACTCCACAACACACCCTTACACAACCTTAGCCACAAAGAGAAATGCACAGCCCTCCAGAACACACGCTGTCACTCCACCCTCCCACACACACAGATGCTCATTCACACAGGTGAATCCACTACAGACACCCACATGAACAAACACAGAAATGCACCCCACAAAACACACATGTCCACACATGCATGGCACACAGACACAAAGACACACAGCCGCTCATCCAAGCCTTCATTCTGAGTAAGTTATTAAAAATGTAGACATTGCTGGCTCCCAGGGTCAATATGTTGTTTTTAAATTTAAACATGAATTTCCATTTCATTGAGCCTCCAGGGCTAACAAGATGTACTGTGACAGGAGCAGCTAGCTGGAAAAGGCATGATTGAGGGGCCAGCCAACACCGTGTGTGCACAGCCCAGGCTAGGCGGGGAGCCACCTCTGCCCATCCCCCATGGCCTGGTGTGAGCCACACGGGCAGACAGGCAGTGGCACTTCTACCTCTCAGCACTGAATTCTGACCCACTTGAGCAATTCATGCCTCCAAAGCTAAGAGAGCAAAGTGTGGTAGATGTGACATCCATCCATCCATCCATCCATCCATCCATCCATCCATCCATCCATCATCCATCCATCATCCATCCATCCATCCATCATCCATCCATCATCCATCCATCCATCTATCATCCATCCATCCATCCATCCATCCATCCATCCATCCATCCACCCATCCATCCATCCATCCTTACATCTTTCTCTATTCTATGAAACCCAAACAGACCCCTGAACTAAGGTCTGGGGGATGGAAGAGATGGCAAGAAGGAATATGCTGTCCCTGCCGCCTGGAAGTTTCTGCTCTGATTGGGGCAGGATGTGTGTCTCAGTGAGGTCCCACCTGAAGACTTTCCATGTGCTGCAGCCATCCCCTCCAGGTCCCCAGACAGCGGCAGACCTTCCAATGCATAACCACACTGTTAGTGATCCCCACAAGCAGGAAGGTATCATCTAGCAATCAACCCCTCAACACCTAACTCACAGTAAGTGCTCAGCACGCATTTGAGAATGTGTTCAGAAGGCAGACTCCATGGTTTTATATGGCTTTTGCCCAAACTCATCCCCCAGCACCTGACTAGCAGCAGTGCTGATGGTTGACTGGTAGTACGGGAATGAGAGAGTGAGTGAGTTAAAATACATAAATACATAAAAACTAACACACGGCAAAGGAAGGGGTGCTGCGTGGACATGACTTGCTCTGTGGAGGAGGCAGATGGGAGGTACTCTTGTCCCTCCTGGCCAGTGGAACGCGGCGAACCAGTGACCAAGGGGGCAGCCATGGGCCTCGCTCCTGGCTGGGAGTAAGGCGGCCACTACAGCTGAACTGGCCCCTGAGGGCTGTGACCCCGGCACACAGGGAGCTGCGCCAGCTCCCCAGGCAGCCCCAGCCTCCTCTCTGCCTCATGCTGGCTGCCCCTCTCCATAAGCCACGGGTCTCGTGTTCACCTCTGACCCTGGGCAGAACTCTGCTTCCATGTTGGCTGTTCTCCCAGGCTTCAGAGACCTTCAGTTTGGCTGCACCTGGCAGATACTCTAGGATTTCACATATGTTGTATGTCCCAAATACCAATCAATTCTCAAAGTTCCTCACCCACCAGAAATCAGTGTGAGATGGAAGGAACAGCTACCTGTGTGATGTTGCCCCATAACCTCATCTATTGCAGATGGTTTGACTGGAGTGGGACTTCCATTCTCCTCCTTCCCAACACACACACAGATACACACACATAGACACACACACAGCCACACAAACTACACACCTATACCCACCCATACACCTACACACAGACACACACAGACCCACACACAGCCACACAAACACACAGATGGACCCAGACCCAGACCCACAGAGACACAGACCCAAACAGACACACACAAACCAACACACAGACACACAGAGAGACCCACACAGATACACACAGACACACACCAACACAGACACATATGTACAGACATAATGACACAAACGTGTACACAGACACACACAGACACACATAAAGACCCATACCCAGACTGACATAGACATACACACAGACCCACACAGACACACATAGAGACACACATAGACAAACACACACACAGGCACACACAGACATATACGTGAGTACACCTAGGAACCAGGTTCTCCCAGCCTCACACCGCCTCACACGTGCAGTCACACGTGCACAGAAAGGAGCACATACGTCCCACATGGGGCTACTCTTTCCCTCCCTTCTAGATTCTGAACTTGGAATACATTTCAAAACTCTTCCCTTAAACTTCAGGCAATTTGGTTTCTGTGTCTGGGAACGCAGCCCCTCTCCCTACCTCTGGGGCTCACTCCTGCCCGTCAGCTTCCCATCGTGCCAAGCGACCAATGGCAGCCCAACCCCTGCTGGGGCCTTCACGGGCACACACCCACATCTGGCCCGTTCGCACCCTCTCCTTTCTGCTCATCTCAGAGAACATGCTACCGTGTGCCAACTCATGCACACCCTAGTCATACAGTTGTGACCACACACGGGCACACGAGAGGCAATAGCTGGGCACACAGAGCCTTCCCATGCCACCCCTGTGCCTCCCCATCACATACACACATGCCAAACCTGTACGGCCCCCTGTGCAGAGGCAGCGCCCACCAACACAGGCACATGTGTACAGAGATGTGGTGGCACAGATGTGTGCAGGGTGCCCTCAGGAGTACACTGGGGATGGCCAAGCCCCATCCTTGGGTCATCAGCCTTAGGTCCTGGCAGCACCGGAAGTGGATGGGTGGGCAGCGGGCAGGGGCTGCCCACACCTGCCTGCAGGCCCAGCCCTTTCTGTGCCTGGGAACGGAGACCTGGGCCCCTGGCCCTTTAAACGTCCATTGAAAGCCTTGTCTCTCAAATAATTCAGCGGAGGCATTAGCCGAAAGGGCACACTCTCCTTCCCTTGTCTTCAGGAGCAGGCGCAGGAAGGAGACAGGGGGGACAGTAGATTAATTGGACCTGGAACACCAGCCAGGGATGCTGTAAGCTCAGGCTGCCAAAGGAGCAGGGGGGCGGTGGGAGGGCGGGGGTCCAGCTCGCTTCTCTGATCGCCTTCTTCTGTCCTTCACTTGTCCCCCTCTCCCAAGGACCTCACCCATATCTTCATGGGGAGGAGCAGCCTCTCTGTCCAGGCGACCCCTGAAATCGGCCCTGAGGCCGTCTCTGCCGCCAACACTCTCGTCAGCCTTTCTCACCCCCAGTACTAACAACCAACCAACCCCTTAGAGAGAGAGAGAGAGAGCAACGCTCAGGCTGGACCTGAGCAGCAGGCAAGTGACGGTCACTTCGGAAGGTAAATTCTGTCTCAGTTCTCCAGAGGGAGCCAGGGATGCAAGGCGTTAGGCCTGGGCAGGGAAAAGCAAGAAGCCATTCTGCGAACTGAGTCAGGTCCCCTAGGTTGTGCCTGCTTCCTCGGCCCCCCTCCCCATCCTAGCCCTCAGGCCCCTCCTGCTGTCTCTGTCACCGCCGTGAACGGTCACAGAATGGGGAATCAGAAGGCTGGGGGCACCGTTGACTCCCCAGCCTCTTGTCCGGCCCTTCCTGAGTGTCGCCCCCACCCCAGGCTTTGAGATCTCCCGTGGCAGCGACCGGGCTGGGGTCTGCTGGGTCCCTTCTCAGGATATCGGGATTGGGCCAGCGTGCACAAGGGATTGGCCGGCAGATGTAGCTCAGCGTGAAGAGCTTGCTTAGAGCAAGGTTGTCCTACGGTGCAGGCGGTCTCTGGTGCAGGGCCAGCTGCCCGCCACCTCAGAGCCTCCCCGAGGTGACTGCTATACCCCCAAGGTCCTCCGCAGCCCTAATACTTGACGCGTTGCCTCCAGGACCCAGTGTGCTCCTCAGCGGGAGTCAATACATCCCATCAGGATGGTCCCTCTCCTCAACGACCTCTACACACGCCCTACCCCACCCAGCTCCGGGGGCACTCAGCCAGGGGGTGAGGGGTGCCAGCCCCCTTCTGGGTTTGATCAGTCCTCTACGGAAGCCTGTGAACAAGTGTTTGTTCACATGGGAATTCACATGTCTGGGAAAGCCACATTCCCCAGGACCTGAAATATGTAGGTCAGGTTCTGGCTTCTGCTTGGCCGCCCCTTAGATGTCTGAGGGGAGTCGGCAGGTCAGCCACCACCCCCGCCCCCCTCAGCCTTCCTGTATACTCAGTCAGCCCATGTGTACTGAGCACTGCGTACCGGGGGCTCCCATGGCGAAGCAGACAGACTCTCCCCCTGCTGTCTGGAGGGACCCATGCAGGATGAGGACACGGCTGCTGCAGCTTCCAGACACCCCTCATCCTGCCTCCCATAGCACACCACCCGCCCTGACCCCCTCAATCTGTCCCCTGCAGCCAAGAGACCAAGGCCACCTCTGAGCCCAGCTGCCCCCGAGCTGAAGAAGGGTGGAAGGGAGAAGGGGACAGAGACACCCCCAAGCACCACGGAGCAGGAAGCAATAGGAGGACAGACTGTGGGAGACCCCCATCAAGACCTGCCTCAGGGAAAGAGTGTGTGCACCCCGGATTTGGCCGGGCCAGAATCCAGACTGTCGTACTTGTGAGCTGTGGCCTGTGTGCAGGTGACTCGGGTGTGCAGACCCCTGGCCGCCTGGTCCCTTCAGTGGGAACACGGACGATACCTGTCCGAGGTGCTGCTGAGAGGGCTAGCCCCGACCACCTGTCACGCGGGCTCCTGCTTCATCGAGACTCAATCCCAGGGAGCCCGGGAGTCCTGAGAAGGGCCCGTGGGGACGGAGCCGGGAGCCGGGGCCTTCCGAACTCTGCCTCCGTGTCTGGAACAAGGGAAGAATCATGAAGTGTGATGAGCCCTTCAGGTGTGCCAAACTTATGTGGCATTTCCTCTTATCGCCAACCACCTTTCTGATGAAAAGCACATGTTTTGTTAGAGCAGAAGAAAAGCAGCCTGTGTGGCGAGGGCATGTTGAGGAGCGAGCTGCTTGGGGAGTTTGGATTCTGGGTCCCCGGTACCATCCTTTGAAAGGGAGAGGTGTGGTTTCCAGTCTTCTTAAGAGAAAGGCAAGGGAGGCCAGGAGGGCTCAGCGGGTTGGGTGCTGGCTTTGCAGCCCAAGGGACTGAGGATCGGGCCCCAGCCGCAGCCCGTGTGGACCCATATGCTAAACTGGAGAGTGCTTCCCAGTTCTGTCCCCTGGCTCTCGGGTGGGGGCATGCCTCCCTAAAATAAATCTTTAAAGGAAAAAAAAAGGAGAGAGAGAGAGAAGAAGGCAAGGGCCTCAGCTCAGCGTGGGAGATGTCCTGAAGACTGGGCACCCCACACGTAATTCTTGTCTTGCATGGGAATACAGTTCAATGGATAGTCCTGTTTTCTGATTAAAAAAAAAAACAACAACAACAAAGGAGTCACGTGTCTCTCGAAGGCTGTTAGTCTAAGAGCAGGAACTCTGGAACAGGAGCGAGGTGGAGAAGAGGGGAGGTGGGCGGAGCTAGCGTGCCCCAGATCAGGAGTGGTTCCCAGACTCCACGTCCTGCCCTCCGGCTGCACGCAGGCCCCTTCCCGTCACCGACGCCCCGTGCAGGCCAAGTTTGGGTCCACACAGGGATGTCAGTGTAACCAGGCCTTTAAAAAGTCCTTTTCTTTCAAATCAATGTAAAAATATTCTGCGGTACAGAGCCGATTTAATTAAAAAGTGAAAAGGTTGCCTGAAATATGCCAAAAAAAAAAAAAAAGAGAGAGAGAGAGCTAATGGGAATCTCATTCATTATTTAATCTGCTGCTTATCAGGACAGGACCAAAATGGAATCTAATATGGCATATGCGTGGTGTTGTCCTGGAGAGCCGACAGAAGGTAGGGAACGGGAGGAGGGAAAGACGGATCAAGATTTGCCATTTCACTTCGTAGATTAAGCCGGGCTGCAGGCTTTGAATCAGATTAATAGCAGAGCGGGACCTGAAAACCCCAATAAACATGTGCATGTGTGTGTGTATAGATACGCACACACGCTCACGCACATGCATATACGTTTCTCTGGTATCCATTCTTTACATTACAGTGTGATTCATAAACTGCCACGCTACTGGGTTTTATTAAATACAAATAAACGCGTCTCTTCGGAGAGCCGCCCAGGAGACGAGGGGACTGGGGACCGGCTGGGCAGCGCTGGGTCTTGCTGGCTTACGCTGCGCTGGCGGAACCGCCTTGTTGCAAAGAGGGCCAGGGGGCAGGGAGCTGCAGCAGGCACCGTGCAGCACCCTCTTTGGGGAGATGTTGGGGGGCAGGCCAACATCTGCTGTGAGTGAATGGATGAGCTCTCTCAAGTGTCCACATTGTTCAGACTGGTCTCTTCCCCCACCCCCTAGACGTACTCCCATCCACTCCCTGGCTCACCCCATTCTCCCCTCCCCACTCCCGTGAGGTACCCCTTACACCCCCCTCCCCAGTCCACCTGCTGAGCACCTGCTGAGCACTGGAGGCCCCTGCACTCAAAGGGCCATATAGTCCACGTGCAACCCCAGTGGGTTTCCTTTTTCTTCCACCCCGACCCCTAGCGGAGCATCTGAGGGAATCCTGTTTCCTGTGGAACAAATGGGTCAGGTGTGCTGGGACGATTTCCTGGCAAGCAGCCGCCTTCTAAGCTGTCCATCTGCAGATTGCTCACCATGCAGGCCCCCACTACCAGGCTCCCTCGTGGCCAACATCCCGTCCCCCTCTCGCTCCCATTCCCAACAGGCCCACCGCACTTGATGGCCCACCTAGGCCGGAAGAATGGGGACATACATGGAAGGCAAAGGGTCTTTCTAATACGAGTGGGTGTTTTTAATGCACTGTCACATGGGCTTGTCCTGGGGCATCTACCTTCCCTCTCTTTGGTCCTGCTGACCAAGCCCAGCCTGGGATGTGTAAGACACATGCGTGGGGATCCCGGGTAGAGATGGGGTGGACATTGTCACACCTGGGTCTTCTTTCCGTCCTTTAACACCAACCAGGGACAGCTCTTCCTTGACCCTCATCTTCCTGGAAATTCAGCTTAAGCTGTAGGGAAGTTAAGAACATAAACCAGAGCAGGGCACCAAACCACCTGCAAAACAACTCAGCCGGGCAGTTCCTCCAGCAAACCGGCATCTTCCATCTTCTGTGACAAAAAGATTTATTGCAATTTTTTATTAAAAAAGAGAGAGAGAGCTACAGATAATCAGTTCAGAGGCGCAGAAATGGGAGTGTGGGGGTGTTATGCGTGTAAGTTATTTTAAAATATATGTTAGGTGCGGGATAGATTTTTCTGCTGCCAGCTCGAGGGGGTCAGGGCACCCTCCACCCCCCAAAACTCCACGCTTGGTGTAAAGTGATGGAAATGGTGTGTGAAGGGGAAGGACAGGGACGGATGGGTGTTTGAGGAAGGCAGGAGCTCAGCTAGCATTCAACAGGAACACCCCCTCCTCACTCAGGCCGGCTCCTTCAACAGGTGGGAGGACTCTGGCTACCTTTTAGAGGGAAGGACAGAGCCATGGGCTCTTTAAGCTCAAGGCAATCTTAGGATGCACACACACACACACACAGAGTTAAGCTGTCAACCTCATTTCATAGGTGACGTAAATAATGGTTATGAGGAGAGAGACTCACCCTGCGTTTTAGAACGTGGATTTGGGCCTCCTTTGGCCTTGGTGGTGAGCTATGTACACCTCTAGCCTGGTTCGTGGACTTTCTGGGTCTCCTTGGTCAGGGGAAGAGCCTTCTGCCTGGAAAGGGGAAATGGGGGGACTGGGGCTTGTCCTGGGATGGGCAGAGTAGGAGGATGGGTTGCCTGGCCCTGAGGCTGGGCAGGCCTGTGTGCAGAGAGAGGTCTCAACCAGCAAGGAGGGGTAGCGGGGGCGGCCATCTCATAGAGCATGCCCCTGCCAGGGAAATGCCCCCCACACAGGGAGACCCAATCCTGTGGGTCCTGCAGACACCACTGTAACGTGACCACATAGTCGGCTGTGCATGAAAATGACTGATGGGGAGGTAAAGGAAGTGCCCAGAAAATAGGTCTTACAAGGAATCGCTGGAGGAACCAGGGATCTACGGTAAAGAAAAGTTCACTGGGAAGGAGAGATCTGCTTCCAGATACTGGCCCAGCCTTACAAGGTGTGTTTGGTGGGACAAAAATAAAAGCTACATTAGAGGGTGATGCAGAATGAATAAAAATTCTGGGGCAAGAAAAAGCATGGTGCGAGGGATGGGTCATGCTTATCCCCCAAATTAAGTGTCAGTATCGATATGTCAGGCACCAGATCAGACCACGGAGAGAACCTGGAAAGGCAGGGGTGGTCCAAGTGCCTCAGATGGTACTGTTAGGAAGCCCCATGGGCCTTGGCTGTAAGGGACACACCCTCCACCCTAGTTCCCTGCACCTTCCCAGGACACCTCTGTGTCCTCTGTGAGCCAAGCCCACCAAGAACCAGGGCCTGTGGGGCGGGAGGGCCCGGAGGACGTCCCAGTACAGGCCCCACCAGGCCCTGGGCATCCAGGTGTGTACATGCCCTATCGGGTGAGGCCTGGACTCCTGCATTTTAGATTCTTTCCCCGGCTCCCATCCCCAGGCCCCACGTAACTGCTTTCTCATCAAGTTGTCGATCTGAACACAAAAACCTAAATAATTCTAGAGTCCCCCTGCTCAAAGGAGCCCAGGCCGGGGTGCATTCTCTGGGAAAGGGAGGCCCTCTCCTCTGTGGGGTGGGGTCCAGAGAGCAGAGACATCCCCCCCCTGTGGGGCTGGGGCCCTCAGCTTCTCCACGGACGAGTGGGCGGGACTGTGGGGTCCGTGTGCTTGGCCGTGAGCGTGCAGCTTGGCTTCTCTGAGTTGAGCCGTGGCTGTCTTGCCGAGGACATCTGGCTGATCCCACCTGCTCTCGGGCCTCTGAGGGAGTAACACGCGAGGCACGAGGAGGCCTGGCCAGGCCCTGGGAGGGAGCAATGAACGAGTGAACGGCAGTCGAGATCCCACTGCAGGTGGAAGACAGCTCTGGCCACCAGGTGAGCGTTCTGCCTCCTGGACGGATGCGTGCTCTATCCCGGCCATCGTGTCGGTCAGTCTGTCTGTCTCACACACACAGGATCCATCGCACAGCATTTGCATATGTACTTATGGAAATGCTGACATGTGTCACTCATGCTTCTGCCCAACATCACCCTTCTGCCAGGTGGGGACACCCAGGATAGCATCCGTCACCCCTGCCTGCAAGGTACAGGCTGTCACAAGCTCCATCTTCCAGTCCCACATCCAGAAAGCTGCACCCACAGTCAGGCACAGGGAGGGCCAGGCCTCACCTCTTCTGTGGAACCCAACATAAGCCGTCCCAGCAGCACACGAACCCCCCCCCCACCATCCCCGTGTCACACAGTGTCACATGCAGACACTGTTACTCCCCCCTCCACTGCAGCCATTGGTCCCAAAGCCTTTCTTGCGGGCCCTTCTGGACTGGCAGAGGGGTGCGGAGAGCCTGGCCTTCATGAGGGGTGACTCCTGCCGTGATTTCTAAACCTTCCCCTCCTTTGCTAAATGAGGCTGTCTGCTCCAGCTCCCTCTGCAGCTCCAGCCACGGGGGGGTGAGGAGCAGGGGCCGGACAGATGCTCAGGAAGGGGGGTGGGGAGCAGGGGCGGGACAGATGCCTAGGAATTTACGGGTGAAACTTGCTGCCTCGAGCCCGAATGATTTGCTGTCCCGGGACCCTGTTTAGTCCAACCAGTGCTGCTGCCTCCATCACACTCCTCTTTCTTTTTTCTGTCTTCCTCTCTCCCTGTCTCTCTTCCCTCACTCTGGGGGTCTCAGCCCCAGCATCTTTCTCTACCCTCCTTCCCTACGGGGTCCCCCACCTGCCTCCAGGTCTGCTCCCCTGCAGCTGGCCAACACGCCCAGGGAGGACAAGGGGTGCAGAGTGGGCGCCTGTGTGTGCACACGTGAGGGGAGGGCAGAAGGGTGGGGCGGCAGGAGGAGCTGGGGGTGCTCCACGGAGGAGGAGCACTGGCGCTTGTCCTGAAGCAGACCTTGACCTTGGTAGGTGGCAGACGAGCACTGGGCAGGCAGGAGGAGCAGCCGGGTCCCAGTCCCCAGAGTGGACTAAACTGAGTGTGAGGGACGGACAGTGGGGGAGTTTCGCGAGGGGCAAGGAAGACCATTTTGAACTTTAGAAGTTCCCTTTGACTTGAACTTCGATTTCCATGTTCACTCATTGTCTTTTCTCCTCACCTTTTCCCCACCCGAGCCCTGGCTCTTTGCTGAAATAAAGAATGACAAAGAGCTTCAACCCCAACCTTGCCGCACGCCCCATCTTTAGGTAGCGGGTACAGGAGGGGTCAGGGGAAGGGGCAGCCCCATGGGCCCAAAGGCGGCGGGGTCGCCAGGCACACGTCTCAGGCAGGTGCCACAGAAGAAGCGTTTAGAAGCAGGAGCGAGAGTCCTGGGGCCCCCGCGCCTCTCTCCCCACATGGGCAGCCTTAAAGAGGAAGGTAATTCAAACGGAATGCAACTAAAATGGTTTACAGTGAACACTGAACGACTCAATCCTGCCGCCTTCTTATTCGTTCCCATCAAATCATGAAAAGGGGCTGTTCCCCTCCAGGTAGTCTGGGGGGCTAGGGGGGTGGGGGTGGGGCAGCACCAAGACAAGGAGTCCAAGTGACCCAGGGAACTGCGTGGGGACAAGGCCCAGAGGTGCAGTGATTTGTTCCAGGCCACCAGCAAACTGGTGGCACACAGACAGTTGGGTTTGAAGGCCAGACAGCCCCTAGGGGACGACAGGGCATGACCAGGGAGTGACACACCTGGATAGGAAGAGAGAGCTGGGTCACTGCAGGCCCCCAGTCAGGCCGAATCAGGGCTTGGATGGCACTGTCGCTTGTCTTCATGGGGCTGGAAAGTAGCCTGCACCCCCAGGGAGGATGTGAGGTCGTCTGTGTGAGTGTGGTTCAGTGCGAAGGTTGTAGGGTTGCTTTTCCCAGAATCCCCCTCTTCACCTACAAGTGCCCTCAAGGCTGGGGGCTTTCTGACCCATGGTGGTGCCAGGGAACCCCCCAGGTCCATGGCATGGGGGGCCAGGAGCTCTGTCTGAGCTGGGCCTGGGTGAGGGGCCTGGAATAGTAAGTTCCTGAATGTTCCCCGGCGGCCTTTTTTATAGCCCTGGCTCATAGGGGTGTCTGAGGACTGGGCGAGTTCAAGCCTAGACAGCACTTGCCCCGTGATCAGTGCTCAGTCAGCACGCGTGTTAGTGCCTGAAAGACGTTTTGCTGAGTGCTCTCGGACTATGCAGAGCCCGTTCTCTCCTCCTTGATGCTGCCCTGCCTGGCGGGAGCCCCGGATGAAGCCTGCACCCACTAGGTGCTTGCTGAGCAGCTAGACAGCCCAGCACACAGAGGGGCTCGCCAGTGGGCTGGGCCGTTCGCTTTTGAGGGAAGGAACGGCCTGGTGGGGGAAGGCAAGTTGCGACGACCACCTGTTCCATTTCCACCCCTTTGTTTTCTGAGTGAGGAAGACAAGCCTGGATCCCGGGGTCCACAGGGGCCCCTGTACAGTCCAGGCATCCCAACAGCCAGTCAAAGCCCTCGTCACGCCCCCACCACACAGCCTCCCAGCACAAGCAGCCGAGAATGGACCCCCACCACCGAGCCCCGCCCGGAGCCCGCCCCCCTCCCCGCCCCCACCAGCCCAGCACCCATCAAGACGGCCCAGGACCTGCGGGACCGAGCTGTTCCAACAACCGAGCACAAATCAGCCGCCCTCGGCCCTGCCACTTGCCAGAACCAAATTCATGAGCCTCTAATAAATAATTCAGGCTTCTCCATCTGTGGAAAAGTTGGATTTGGCCTAATTTCTCCCATAAACAAAGAACATCATCTGCTCAGAGCAGTCAACTGACACCACTCAAATGTTTAAAAGATCTGTGGTCCAGTGTACCTCCTCCCTTCGGGGCTGGGGATCCTGGAGTTCAGGCTGCCCTTTGTGAGTCTGGGTCAACAATGGGGGGACCGGGACGTCACGCCCGGGGAGAGGCTCCGCAGGGAAGAGGAGGACCCGTTTAAGACCAGTGGATGCGCCGAACCGCCGGAGTCTCCATTTGCTGAAGTCAGCTGCCTGACTTGTTCCTCAGTAGTATTTGCTGAAAGAACGTGAAGGCAAAAAACTCATTTCTTGGGAGATGTTCTTGAGCCCAGGAGTATCCGTCAGAGTTCTCTGGAGAAACAGGACCAATAGGAGCTACACATGTACACACATGAACACATGTGTATGCATTTAATTTGTACTTACATACATTCAATGCATTATCCGTATTAGTGTATAGTAAAAGGTTTATTTCAAGGAATGGGCTCATGTGATTGTGAGGGGGACGGGTGGGTCTGAAGTCTGTAGTCAGGCCGGCTAACTTTAGAAGCTCTCAGGCAGGCAGGAGCTGATGCTGCCGTCTGGAGGCAGAACTTCTTCCTCAGGGAAACCTCCATTTGCTTAGTAGCCCCTTCAACTGGTTAGCTGAGGCCCACCCACATAATCAGGAATAATCTCCTTTCCTGAAAGTCAGCTGATATACATCTTACCCAGGTCTTCCAAATGCCATCAGAGCAGCACCTAGATTAGCATTTGATGGACTAACCGGGTGCTTCCGCCTCCTCAAGCTGACACACTAAAGGAAACATCGCGCCAGGTTTGCCTCTGGTGTTTGCGTTGCCCTCGGTGTCTTGGCCCCTCACTGGCCTCAGCCAGTGAGGTTCACTTGAAAGACTAGATCGTGAGGCCTTGAGGAGAATATGTCTGGGGAAACGGAAGCCAAGAGCTGGTTCGCGCGAGGTCACACCGCTAGTTAGACGGGTTCATGAGTCAGGATCACAGTACTCTCCCCAGCCGCCTGGAGCAAGCATTCCCACCTGCCTCTTGGTCCTGGGCAGGGTCACGTGCTTAGAAAGGCAGGGGAAGCAACGAGGGCTCCATGGGCACGTGGCTGTGTTACAAACCCACCCTGGGCCAGTGGCCAGTGACCGCTGGGCCTTGGGCACCTTGTGTTTCTGTCGTTTGGGGACTTCCAGGCTGAGCATGGCCCAACTATTAGTAAAAGACCCTGCAGAACGTCCAGCATCCCACGGGTGATTGAACCTTTCTAATCGAACAATGACTGAACTGTTCTCCTGGGTGTTCATCAGTGTCACACCACCTGGCACAGAATTGCGGGGCCCCATAGAGGCTGTCTTACAAGAGGTTGTTCTGGAGTGAGAGGAGAGGCAGGCCTTGCCACAGGCGGGACAGACATTCAGCACACACGTGTGAAGTCTGCAAGGCTCAGGCGCAGGGCCTCTGCTAATTCTCCCCATGCCCTGGGCAGCTATGGCTGAAGAGCAGAGGGGACGGGCCCACCCCTTACATGAATCCCACACTTCAGAGACCAAGGTCAGGGACTCCACACCAGGTCTGTGGTGTTCGCCCCTGCCCCTCTCCTCCTACTGCTGTCCCTAGGAGGACCCCTGAGGGCCAAGGAGGAGGTGGCAATGCAGGGCGCTGGTGCAGCCTGGTCTCAGCAAGAGGCCCGCTGGGGAAAACCGCTGCCCCAGGCCTGGGCCACCGCGAGAGGACTCCTCCCCTAATCAGGGGCCAGCTTCTTCCTCAAGATGGACAGCAGGGATGTTCCCCACCACCCCTCACAGTCCAGAGCCAGGCCTGGGGACAGCCACATGTGCAGGGCCATGGCTGGGGGCAGGGCTAGGGGGAGGATCCTCCCCAGCAAAGATCAACAGCCAGAAAAGGACAGTTCCCTTGCTCCATGATGCACCAACCCATCCTCCCAGGACGAGATTTTCACTGCCCTCTGACCCTTCTTGGCATACGTTTCCCAGCCCCTACTCCCTCCTGACCTCAAAACTCCAGAACTTCCGAGGAGGAAGTAACCTGGCCCCACTATTGTTAAAAGGGAAGGGGAGGCAGGCCTCATCGGCCATAAAAGCTCCCCTGCCTCCCAGCAGCGGGGCTGGCTGTGCCCATCCCTCATCCCGCCCACGTCTTCTCCCTGAAGCACCTGCCCTTCACACCCTGGATGGGCCCGGGGTCCCTTTACAGTCCCACTGCCTGGCTCAGGCCCCTGGGGGGAGGGACAGGAGACAGGATACAGCCCACAATCAGCACAGAGGGCGGGAGGAGCCCTGCTTCAAATGGCAGAGCCGACCTTGCGTCAGAACCAGGCAAATCTAAGGTCAAGTGCAGGACTCCCAGGAGGGCTGGGCTCCCATCCCAGCGGCCCTCCACACAGCTGGGACTGGACTTCGTCCCTGATAGAAAGCCAGCAATACCTGCCTCCCAGGGTTCTTGCACAGTCATGACTTGCAGATCCAGAGCGAGCCATGGACCAGGCAGGGACTGCTCACCCTGGGTCCGGATTCTGCACAGCATGACCTGTGCAGGTCAAGAGGAAGTGGCCAGAGAGGCTCAGCTCAGACCTCCTCACCCCCCGCCCTCCCCACTCCCCAGACACCCCAGGGCTCCTCAGTGCACTGTTTACAGATCCCAACCAATGTGCAGAGGGCGGGAGCTTCTCCCAGAGCTGCCCAAGCCGCCTACCCAGTTCAGACTGGGAACTCCAGGACAGCAGGAGCTGTCCAGCCCAGCACCACACAGACCTCAGAGCTCAGCCAATCTCCGGAATGAATGAAGGGTCTGCCATGAACTCCCTGTGCATGACTGCACCTGGGTTCTCAAAATGGGGAGAAGGGGGGCTGGTAGGCTGACCAGACGTCCCATTTTATTTTATTTATTTATTTTTTTTAAGATTTATTTATTGTTTTTGACAGAGAGAGAGAGACAGAGACAGAGAGAAGGGGGAGGGCCCAGAACAGTCTCCATAGTTGCACATCATTGGTTTTTCCACATAGTTTCATTCCACAGGTGGGCACGGGGCTGCACAGGGCAGGAACTGGGCCGGGGTCTCACCCCGGTGAGAACTGAACTGGGGGAACTTCACAGTTCAGCATATGGGTCCACACGGGCCAGGGCCGGGATTCGATCCTCGGTCCCCGGGGCTGCAAAGTGAACGCCTAACCCACTGAGCCATCCCGGCTTCCCCTACGTCCCATTTTAAACAGGACAGAAAACAACGGTGCTGCCCCATTTCACATGGAACTATGGCCGGCCTAGGCTCACTGGGCTCAATTCAGGGTGTCAGTAGGCTGACCATATGTAGTACCGTGTGAAAGGGGACAGTACTGTTGTTGTCTGTCCTGTTTGAAAACAGGATGTCTGCTCAGCCCAGGAGCTGGGTGTGCGGCCGTTGCAGGGAGTTCACAAAGTCAAGGGCCAAAGCCAGGCGTCAGCCCTGAATAGCTGCTCTGCGTCCTCAGAGGGCAGAGCGGTGGGCCTTGTAAGGTCTAGAAGGGGTGAGGGTTTGCAGGGTCAGTGGCAAGGCATGTGGGCTGAGCTGCAGGGGGTCAGGGCCCCCTCGATCATCTCCCCACTGGGCCCCCGGAGGCCCAGCCTACAGCTGCCAGCCTAGGCAGGCCCACCCATGGCACAGCCCAAATGAAGACATCCAGAAGCGAGGCTGCACCTTCTGAGACGGAATCCTGGCTCTTGTAACTCTAATTAAGAAAAACAAAAGACGTGAGCGAGGCAAGTCTGCCTGGAAGATTCCAGGGGAGGGGGAAAGGATGATTCTTGGCTTCCTCCAGGAGGGCTGTCTGGGAGGCACACTTGGCGATCTGGCAGGTTGAGACAGAGGTCACAGGTTCACACCCCACAAGCAAAGAAAAGAAGCCATATTTCCTGTCCCAGACTGACCCCAACCACAGCCTCCAAGTGACCTAGCTCTGTCCAGCCACCTGCCTCATCCGCACTGTCTCTCACCAGGGTATCATCAAGACAGGGCTGCTGCACTCCCTCAATCATTGTTTGTTGAGCACCTACTAAGCTGGAGCCCAGTGCAGGGGACACTCGGTGCCAAGCTCTGTGCAGGGTGCGCAAGCTCCTTGCCCTCCCACATGCTTGCTCCACCTGCCCTTGTAGACAGACCTGACCTTGCTCTTTCACTTGTTTGTGTTTCTGTTTGTAATCCCTTTCAAAGCCTCCTTACATCCACCATCTTGAGGCATGTTCTCAACAGCCAAAATTTACAGATGGGAAAAGGGCGGCACAGCTAGGACAGGAATTTGGACGCCCGCCTTGGAACCACACATTCTTGGAGCCTTGGAGCATGTGCTGTATGGGCATGGGGCTGGCAGGTGGCACCCAAGGGGTTGCACAAAGAGGACCTGAGGCCAGGTGTCCCCCATGGTGTGCGGAGGCAGGGGGTGACTTGGAAGAGCTTCCACTGTCACCAGAAGCATCCCCCAAGGTCACCTACATGTGCCTCTGCTGGGTCCCCAGGGACAGGTAAGAGGTTGAGTGCCTTGTACTCGTGGACTGGATGGCAAGAAAGGACTCATCCTCACAAATAAGACAGAACCTGGCCTAGGACCATGGGTTAGATTTACCCAGACAGACAAGAACCAGGAGAGATATGAGGAGGTGGAACTGTGATGAGCAAAGATTCCCAGGAACAGCAACAGGAAATGGCTGGGATCTGGGAAGGGATCAGAACAACAGGAGAGCAGGATGGGGGTTGGGGCTGAGGAGCCTTGGATCCCAGGCTGGGGAGCCCATTCCTGGACACCGTGGGCTGTGGGAGCATTGAAGGCAGAGTGCCCCCAAGCCAGCCTCCTTTCTCCTCTGGTGCGAGCAGCGCCCGGTGCGCGGGCATCAGGACAGCATCCAATGCTGGGACCGGCTATGTGGAGTCTTGCGGCCCCAGTACGTGGAGCTGGCCCCAACCACCCCACCAAGAGGCCCCCTGGATTGGCCTGAAGCATCTTTACCAGCTGAAGGAGTCTTCCTCCTATAGCCCAGACACCTCCAGGCGACACAGTCACACTTAGGTTTGAGGACCCCTCCCTGACCTGACCTCTTAGAGGGCAGTCCAGAGAGGAGCTGCTAATTTCAACATGATGAAGTGTTAGTGGCGGGAACCAAGACGCTGTCACTCATTCTCTGGACAAATCTCCAGGGAGCACTGACTGTGCACAGAGTGTGGCACATGGTGACAGGAAGGATGCAGAGCTGGCAACCCAGACCCTGTAAGAGAGGGAGGAGCTAACGTGTCCGGCCCTTCCCTCGAAGCCCAGCCCGCTGTGGGAGCGGACGCGCGCACTGAGCAGAGGTGCCAGAGGAAACCGATTCCAGCTAAGGCCATGGCTGTAATGCTGCAGGCCCCACGGCCTGGGCACAGGAGGGCGCGAGCCCAGCCCAGTGCCAGGCATGCTGGGAAGAGTGGACGGGCCACCGGGGAGGTGACGCAGTGAGGGCATATTTAGACAGAGCGCGTGCAAAGCCAGGCGGACCTGGTAGCCCGGAGCCGTGGTCATGGAGGGCCACAGTCCTTGTGGAGAAGACCCACCTGGACTGTTTGGGGAACTGAAGTTGGGGGTTACTGGGGAGGGGTGGAGGCCCTGGGAGTGGCCATGGGGCTCACTAGGGTCAGGCTGTGGGAATAGCACAAAGGCTGAGAAGCAGCGAGGGTCCACAGGATGGGCGATGCGGGAGGGGGTCATGCTGGGAGCGACCACAGGCGGCCGGCCACAGGCTGGTGGGGGGGAGTGATGCTGGGAGCACCCCCATGTGGCCTACAGGCCAAGAGGGGGTGGTGCTGGGAGCACCCGCAGGCTAGGAGGGGGTAATGCTGGGAGCACCTGCAGGCTAGGAGGGGGTAATGCTGGGAGCACCCGCAGGCTAGGAGAGGGTGGTGCTGGGAGCATCCGCAGGCCAGGAGGGGGTGGTGCTGGGAGCACTAACAGGCCAGGAGGGGGTGATGCTGGGAGCACCCACTGGCTAGGAGGGAGTGATGCTGGGAGCACCCACCGGCTAGGAGGGAGTGATGCTGGGAGCACCCACAGGCTAGGAGGGAGTGATGCTGGGAGCACCCACCGGCTAGGAGAGGGTGATGCTGGGAGCTCCCACATGTGACCCAAAGGCCAGGAGGTGCCCCAGTGGCTGGAGCCTGGTGAGTCAGGAGCTCCTCTAGTGGCAGCAGATGGTTTGGGATCTAGAGATTCTTGCTGGGCTGGAACGCATGGACTCTTCAGTCCTCCCACCCCTTCACCCCTATGCACCCCCCACCTTTTCTGTCTACAGTGGAGGGGAGTGGGTGCTGTGGGAGGACCCTGGCATAACGCTATTAAGGCATCTGTGTGTCTAATGAAAAGTTACCCGTTGCTGGGCAGGGGAAGACACAAATCATTATGAATCAATTTAGCTCTGGCCAGCCATCTGCCTGGGCCTCAGTAGGGGAGCCAGAGCGCCGAAGAAAGGAGCTGGCTCCCTCTCCTCTCCTTCAGCTGGACTCCCGGCCAGGAGCGGGACACGGATTGCCCGCCAGGCCAGGGGCGCTGGGCTGACAGCAGCCTGCTGTTGAGAGAGGGGCGTTCCCCCGCCTGCCTGGGACGGTGACCTGCGGTGATCCTGTGATGTGCCCAAGGGTGCAGCCAGGTCTAGGGGCAAGGTGATGGGGGCAGGTGAGCCCAAGCGGAAGGGCGGCCTAATTCCGCCCCCCACGCCTCCCGCTGCTGGCCACTCAGCCCGCCCCGGGCCTTGCGCCTCATCCCGACTGGGCGGCGGTGGTCGTCCAGTGCACCCGCCCTGTCTGGGCTGCGTGGGTATCGAGGCCCGCCCGCGGCTCCGCACACCCTCCCCGCTCTCCGCCGGTCCGGAGCATCTTCCCCCAGCCCCTCCTGCAAGAACCCGGAGCCGCGCCGCCCAGAGGAACGCACCAGGTGTCGTGCGCGCCCCGCGGCCCTGGACAAGCCGGCAATTTGTTGTTGTTTGTCGAGTGCTTTTGTCATGCAAATCCCAACGCCGGCCTCTGGCGCTGCGCTCGGAAGCGGTGGGGCGTTTTTGCGTTTTTTCCCCCACCTTCCCTTAGCCTTTGCAATTGTTAGTGTGCTAAAGAATAAATAAATAAATAAAGGCAGGTAAGAATGTCATTTAATTTTATTTGCACTTAGCGCTTGTGGCTCCCCGATGCGCTCCTCACCTTCAGAGGTAGCCAAGATTGGAGGTGAGAGTTGTTGGTTAGGAAGTGAAGGAATCTGCGTAGAGGGGCACCCCCACCACCAGGACACCTGGCCTGGGGCACCGATGCCCAGCTCCAAAACCAACCCCTGGCTGCTTCCCCACCCCCACACCACATGCCTAATAGCCCCTGAAACTCAAAGCATGTTCCCTGTGTAGCATTAACCCGTCTTAGATTTCCACCGCTCTGAGTGGGTTTGAGCAAGCCTCAGTCACCCCCATCAGGGAGGTCTGGGGTCTGGGGTCTGGGGTGGGCTTTCCATGCTGGGGGCCAGGCCAGCCGTCAGCCCTTGACCAGGCAGTGGTGGGAGGACAAGGTCTTCCCAAGAGGAACAAGCCAGTTCTCAAGACTCGGCTCCATAGTGCCTGTCCCAGTCAACCGAAGCTGTTCAACAGAGTGCCTCAGACTGGGTGGCTGAGACAACAGAAATCTATTTCTCACTGTTCTGGGGCCTGGAAGTTCAAGAGCAAGGTGGGTGGCAGGGCTGGTTCCCTGGTGAGGGCTCTCAGCCTGGGTTGCAGACAGCCCAGAGAAAATGATGAGCAAGCTCTCTTAGAAGGGCACAAATTCCCACCATGAGGACCCCACCGTCACGGCCTCATCTCCATCCAAGTACCTCCCAATTACCTTCCTCGCCTCTTAGAATCGTGCTCTTTCCTTCAGGGTCCACCTTCTTCAGGTACGTCTCTCAGATGTACCAGAACAGAGACCCAGGTCTGTCTGGTAGCAGGAGATGCTGTGTGTGTGTGTGTGTGTGTGTGTGTGTGGTATTTGTACATTTGGAATTTCTGGGAAATGGCCCACTAGGGATGACTGCCCGGCCACACAAAGGAATTTTCCAAGTGCCGAAAGCAGCCTGTTGTTCTGCGAAAA
Organism: Craseonycteris thonglongyai; assembly: GCA_004027555.1. NCBI lineage: Eukaryota > Metazoa > Chordata > Mammalia > Chiroptera > Craseonycteridae > Craseonycteris > Craseonycteris thonglongyai. Next base: position 108,474 of record PVKE010000028.1, on the reverse strand, counting down.
GGCAGGATCCGGCCTTGCGGTGACCTTCCCTCCTCTCTTCTCTCCACTTAGTTGGGTTCTTAGAGCAGTCAGAGTGGTCAGCGGTCAGATTCAACGTGACGTGTGCCCAGCAGACACATCGCGGCCCACATCTCTGGCAGGCTGTGCACAAAAATAGGAGCATTTCTATAGCGTGTTCGGGGGTGCCCCTTATGCAAAACAGACGGCCAAGTGCAACCCCCCCCGGAGCTAAAACAAGGGTGGCACAGCGTGGCATTCTCCAGCGCTTTCATGTGGGTCCCCTGGGGCGTGGGCTGGCAGGCACATGGATGGAGGTCCTGTCAACAGTGATGGAGCCACCACTGGACTCAGCTTCCAGCCTGTTCTGCTGGGGAAACCTGTCTCTCTCCCCTCCCCCAGCACAGTGCCGAGCGGATATGCACATGTGAAGCTGAATCATCATCACAGAAGTAATCCTGGTGGAAGGGGAGCGGAGAGCCCACAGCCCCCGGGGTCTGAATTCGGTTCCTGTGACCCAGTTGCAGGCAGCGTCATTTACCCATCCGTGCTCTCAGCTCCACACACAAAAAGCCACCCTGGGACCAATTGTGCCCTGGATCCGGGCTCTTGGGGTGGGTACAGCAGGCAGAAGCTGCAGCTGACAATGCCCACCTCACTGGCTGCCTCCTGTCGGTGCTAGGCACGCCCCTTCCTGGCTGCCATCCCAGCTCTGGCTCTCCCCCTACCCCCATCCCTCCCTCGGCCCATCTCAGCACCCTGCCCTCTGCTCCAGGTGGCCTCTGGGTCTGAGGCTCAGGGAACAAGGCCTTCTGTGTGCCTGGCCCTGTGCAGAGAGCTCCAGGGCGGGTTCAGAAGAGAACTCCCTCCCAAAGCCAGTGCTGATTGAGCATCAGCTAGGTTCTGCTCACTGAGCTAGGAGTTAGGGCATTGGGCAGCAAAGAGAAGCCATGATGTGGGGGAGGCAGTCTTGGGAGCATGACAGAGTGACAGGACATGCCAGGCCTCCCAGCCTAGGAGACAGGCCCACTCGGACACAAAAGGACATCCTGGCCCCTGGGACCTTGTCAAGCGCTACTTGGAGTCAGGAGCTCCCCCCACTGCACTCGGAGCCCGCAGGGCAGGCAGCTACCACGTCGGGGCTTCAGAGAGGAGAGGGGGCTGCTTGGGCCAGGGGCGCCAGGCACAGGCGTGGGCACTGCACTGTGAAGAGGGCCAGGCTGGCCTGAAGATGTGTGCATGGTCCCAGCTGCTTAAGGGATGGTTTGGGGGCCCCTGCCCGCCCCCCTCAGGAAACAAATGGGAACTGAAGTAGCAGGGTCTTTTGCCCAGAAGCCTGCCTCTCTCTCTCTCTCTCTCTCTCTCTCTCTCTCTCTCTCTCTCTCTCTGCCTGCTCCTTTTGCTTTTGTCTCTGGCCACCTGCAGGTTAGGATTTCGTGCCCCCTCCCCAGCTCACCCATCCCCCTGCCTTCTCCTCATCCTGTCCTCTGTCTGGTGGCAGCCGGGCCCCAGCCAGACGAGACTCAGACATATTGAGGCGGGCAGCCTCCTCACTCTAGGCTGCTGTGACAGCTGACAAAGTTACAAGGACGGGCCGTCATGGAGGACGGGTGGCCCGCTCCCTCTGGCGGCTGCCCCCCTGCTCCATTCCATTAGGATTGATCAGGTGGGGTCAGGGGTCTGCTGGGCCGGCACTGGGCACCTGGAGCTTTCACGATGACTGATGGCGGAGCCGCCACGGCCGGCGCCACCCGCTCCACCAGCCTGCACGGCCACCTCGCTCCTTCCTCTGTGAGTCCAGGGCCAGGCCCCTCCCTCCGGTGGCGCTAGTTCTAGCTCTTCCTTCCTTCCGCCGTCCCTCCCCCGTCCCTCCCTCCTCCCTTCCGTACTTGTGCCCCTTCCCCCGCCCCCAGCTGCGCCTGCTCCCCCACCTCTTGGCCCCAGCCAGCGAGCCTGGACTTGGAAAGTGAGGGAGGCCCCTTCTCACTTTCAATCGACCACCAAGCCCTGCGTACCCATCAGAGGAAAAGAGAGGCCAAGGATCAGCACCCACCCCTAAAAGAGTTCCCCTCTAGGCGGGGTGAGCGGGCCTAACCTGCACAAAACCATTAGAGAATCAAGCCCAGACTGGGTGAGTGAGTGACAGGCTGGCGACACCTCCGTAAACCCGCACCGTGGGCTCCCACCCAGCGCATGCGCACAGGCACCAGCCCCCTGCACACGCAGAGGGGATGTCCTGAGTGAGGCCAGCCCGTCAGGAGGTGCGGCCCAGCGGGGCTGCTGTCCCCTCTCTCCGGGGGTGGACAGGGCAGGCTGGTCCTGTTCAGAACTAAGCCTCGACCCCAGAGTCCACCATGGGCCCATCCCCAAAGACCCATGGAGCAGAAGGAAACAAGGGGGACCCAGCCGGGTGTGACAGTGTGAGGCGTGGCTGTGTGCGTTTGGGACGAGGGTGGGCTCACTGTGCACGGCCCTGTGGGACGGATTACGTATGGGTGGGGTGGCTGTTTTGCTGGCATACCTGAGGCTGTGTCTCTAAATCTGTCTGAGTGTATGTGTGTGAGTGCGTGGACCTGTGAGGGTGTGTCCCTGAGCCGCTGGGTGGCTGTAGAGTGCAGGCTAACAGGTTTACAGGAGGTGACTATGCTTCGCTGGCGTCTGCTCTCTGCTTTCTCTTGCTCTCCTGCCCCCCCCGGGCACCCCAAGGTCCAGCCACAGTGAGCAAGACAGCTCAGCATCCCCTCCCACACACACTTTGAATCAATTTGGTGCTTTCTTGTCAAGAAGACAAGCTATTTGCTTCCTGAAGATCAGATGGTGATGGATGAAATATAGGGAATAATTAAATTAGCAGTGTAATGGTGGTGCAAACCTCAATTAAAAAAATACTTCCATTGTCATCAAGTCTGGCCATAAATTTCAGGCGCCCTGCATGCCCGCGGCCTACAGTGTTCAGCAATTGGACTGGCTGCCCTGTGAGCGAGGGTCCCCAACACATCTGGGGGAAAGGCCAAGCTGCTTGAGGGAGACAGGAAGCCTCACCCCCACCCCCCACTGCACACCCTCTTTTCTGTCCCTGTCACTTCTGAGCCAGAGCATGTCAGCCTGAGGGCTGTGTGTGGCTCCAGCTCCTGTGTCAGGTACGTCCTCAGCTTGGTGACATCTCCCCCTTCGTTTCTTCTTACTTTAAACTGATCATCAGGAACTTTGGGGGGACCCATCCCCATCCTGTTTTACTAGCATAAGGCCCCAGGGGACAGTGTGTGGGTGAGGGTCTGCTAGGGGGCCCCACAAGGCCCCCAGAGACTCTGTCTTCTGATGGCATGGAGCCGGGCCGCCCTCTAAGGCACAGGGAAAGCTGTTCTGGATGAGAGGGACTAGGACAGGGCGTCCTGCGGTGCTTAGGTAGAAGCAGAGGGTGGGGGAAGCGGTTGGAGAGGGCTCCCCACTCCTGTGTAGGGGGGATTGGCTGCTCCTCCCTGCCACTAGCATTTATGGCAATAACTGCTCATTATGCTAATGAATTACAGCAACAGACCTAAAAGGGTGTTGCCACCTTGAGCTCATTAGTAACAGGAGAGGGGCCTCTGCAATAGGACGATAGGAGGGAAAGGAACAGGGTCAGGTCTGGGCCAGAGCACCCCCCGGTGCCCTTTCAGGAGAGAAAGGAGAGAGGGCCGCTGGGGAGGACAATGGGGAGGAGAAAGATAGAGAAGGGGAGGTTGTGAGGGACGAGATGGGGAAAGGAGGAAGAGAAGGGGAAGAAAGAGAGGGAAGAGCCAGAGCAGCATGCAGAGGCTAGTGGGTGGCCCGTTAGGGAACGTGGGCAACATTCCCGGGTCTCTTTGTGCATCACTTCTGGCACCGTTAGGATTAAGCCTGACAAATGCACTAAGGCACTAAGGTTCATCTTGACACCTCATGCTCACCTTTCCTTTCCCTGACTTCAGGGAAGCCCTCTTTCCCACCTCTGAGGGCCCCTCCCCTCCTTGATCAAATCTTCCCCAAGGAGAGGACGAATCTAACTCATACAGCTGTGCCTCCCGGGGGTGTTGCGTTACAGCAGGGACCACAGCCATCGCCACAGCGGGATGCAGAGCGTCACCCGCTGGTGGGGCTGGAGGGGTCCCGAGGATGCCGTGGGCTTCCCTGAGCCCCAGGCTGGCCACCACTGGACCCTGGCTCTGCTGGGTTATGGGGCTTGGTGCCTTCCCGGCCCAGGGCTCTCTCACCCCTGTTCCTTGGCTTTGAGAAGTTGGGGCGTGTGGCCAGCACACATTTATGGGGATTAGAGGGAGAAGGAGCAAAGGGTTGGGATGGAAAGCAGAACATGCTGTTAATAATCGGCTCAAGATGCTGCTCAAACAGGGAGCTGCCAGGTAGTAGAACCTGGACCCTCCCACCAGCCTCTGGAGGCCAGAAAAGGCCCCAGACCCTGTTCTCATGTTTCTAGCCAGTCTCTGGATTTGTCCAAAGAACTTCAGAAGGAGCAACTGAATCCGGGCCCCTGGGGGTGCAGACTGGCTCAGTCTCAAGTCCGGCACCAGGAAGGCTGCAGGTCCTGGACCTCCAGGATTGGACACAAGCCTCCAAGTGACAAGAGGGAACTTGGAGATTCAGGAAGCAGTTGGAGGGCTGTGAGTCCGGGCATCCAGGGCTCAGACCACAAAGGCAGAGGTCTGCCAAGGAACAGGGGCAGGTTCTGAGAGCCCCTGTCCCACTGCTATTCTCTGGGGCCCCCACCCCCATGCCTGCCCCCACCTGCCAGCAAAGAGGAAACCAGCAGGAGGGCAGGAAAGGAGGGGCTGTGTCCAGTTTTCTGCAAAGGGGTCTTAGGCACAAAGACACAGGGAACTTAGGGCGATCCCTCTCCTTGAGCTTCTAGGATCTGTGACTGGGGGCAGGATCAAAACAACACCTACACATCCCCAAGTGAGGCCAGCAGGGGTGGGGAGTCCTAGGTGCAGCAGGTGCAGCCCCACGAGCCCTGTCTCTCTGCCGCGAGCACTTAAACTGAGAGCCCAGAAAGCCCCAGGAGGAGAGGAGCATTTTTCTTTCTTTTCTGCTGGTGGCTGCTTCTTCAGGTTACTGCAAGAGCGCGCATACTCATAGGAGCGCCAAGACACCCTTCTTAATGAGAAGAGAACTCACAGAACCCAACTCTGTACACACCTGGGGTGCCTGAGCCCAGTTAAGGAGGTGAGCATGTCGCCCAGGGTTCCTTCCCTAGAGGGGCAACGAGTTCGGAAAAGAGAAAGTATTTGGGACCAGAACAGTACAAGATGACTGAGAAAGGGGCTGACTTGTACCTAGATGCTGTTTTCTTTATAGGCTTGCTTTAGAAGACTTTCCAATCTCCCACGTAATGGCACCATGTGCAAGTTCATTTCATTCCATCAAAAGTTCTGGTTAGACTTTTTCTGAGGATAATCAGGGGAAGGCGTGGGTTCCCTCTGGGTTAATGGAGTCGTCATCCACACTGTCTCCAGATCAGGACAGCTCGCCGTCAGCGCTCATTCCGCCTCCCCCACCCCATCTCCTATCACCCAGTCGTGCTTGCTCCCTCCTTTGTCCCTCTGTCGCCTTCTGCCATCTCTCCCCAGGGTGCTGCCTGGCTCCTGCTCAGCTCCCACCTCCAAAGGCCAGCCCTCTCCCCTTTCACCTGCCCTGCCCCTGACCTGCTTCTCCACACGCAACACACTCCGCAGCCACTTTCTCGATGCCGGCCACACTTCCTGCAGAAGGGCGGGGACGGGAAGGAAGGGACAGTGCTTCCAGGTCATCGCGGTCTGGCCCAGGTGCTGCTGAGGCACCTCATTGCTGCTCTTCTTCTGGAAAATCTCCTGTCACCCACGTCCCTCTGCACCCCTCCCTGGTCATTGCTTCTGTCCCTTTGCACATTCTGACTTCTCATTCGATGGAGAATCCCTCCCTTCCCATGGACACGCACTTTCCTGGAAAACTCCCATTTTCTTCTTACTTGCCTCCCACGGGTGTTACCTCCTCTGAACGCTTCCCTTCCTTTAAGCTAATTATGTCTTTCTCTCAGCTTTCAGAACACTTGGTTTATTTCAACACACATCCCATGATAATGTCATCCTCTGTCCATCTGTCAGTCACCAGAACAGACATTTTTTTAGAGGTGGGGGAGGATATACCTGGAATATAAGAGCAGGTGAATTAAAATAGTAAAACGGTAAGAAAAATACATACCGTACATTATGGCCGCTGGAAAACAGGCTCCATGCAAAAAGGATATGCCAAAGCACATATCACCACCTGGTGGCCATCTTCAGAATTGCAAGTTTAGTTTATTTTGATTGACCAGGTGAATCCTTAAATCTAAATTTGTGAAGTAACAATAAATGTCACCGTTGAGCCCTATGCGTACCGTGGCTGGAAATAACAGCCCAGTCACTTTATAGGCTTATAAGGTAAACGTTAACTGATGAAATTACTTTGGAAAATGGATAAGTGTTGGTTGAACACAAGCCACCTGTCTGGTCCCTGCCAGCGGCCATGGAAAAGAGAACTCCCTATGTAGCTACCGAAACAAGATTCCCACATGAAACAACCAGAGACACGTTCAGAACTGCAGGTGGGTGGCACACGGTGCCACAGAAAAAGCGTTCTGGACAGGGTGTCAAGAGCGCTTGATATACTGAGCAGGATTTGAAGAATAAATCAAATGAGAACATAGCTAGTGGGCAGGAGGGTGTTGTGGGTTGAGGGGAAGGGACAGGTTGGCTCCAGTGGTTAATGGTCTGTCTCACTACCCGAGGGGATGGACTAGCTAAGGTAGAGGGAGGCAATCACACCAGCCCTGCTCTTCCTTGACAGCCTATCGTAGCCATTATCACCATTGCTGAACATGTTGGAGGTGATCTTATCTTCCTAACACCAAATCAGACATAGGGTTTGACCAATAGAAATGCATTTATGTGGACAAAAGACGGGAAGGCTTGGAGTGGAGGCTGACCCAGCGAATCTGAGATGTATGGTTCTGTCCTCGTTAGTACCAAAGGGGACTAGGAGTTCACTGAGACCGGCAGGTGGCTTGGGGGCAGGTAGAGAGAGGCCACCTTTCTGGGTGGACAGGCCCTGGTCCCGGAGGGAGCAAGTAAGTCAGGAGGAGCTCCTTAGCCATTCCTCCACCCCACAAGATGCCACTTCCGTGGGGGAGACAGCAGCAGCCACTCCGTCTAGCCATAGTGTCCTGCAATGTCCCTACTCATTCTCACCCTCACTCTGCCCTGTCCATCAGCACTAGCGACCTCTCTGGGCTAAGACTTCTGCAGCGTTTCTTTGCACGGCTCCCAAGCTCGCCCTGAGGACCTCCAGGCACCTGTAGCCAGAGGTCAGTGTCTGGGTGTGTCTGGATCCCCACACGGAGCCCGCCCAGCCTCAGGCCTTCCACGGGCTGGCTGTGGTCCCTGCCTGCCTTTTTTGGAAGGAACCACAGGCCCCCTGCGGCCCCCCTTCACCCTGCTCCACCTGCTCTCTCCCTCCCGAGCCGCCATTCCCAGCCCCACCCTCTCTCCCTCTCTCCCTCTCTCCCTCTCTCCCTCTCTCCCTCTCTCCCTCTCTCCCTCTCTCCAGAGCTGAGGCCGGCCTGAAGACAGATATTAATGTGCAAATTAGCACAACCCGACTGGGTCCAGATTGCCACTTAGAATTTGCATATTAATAAATGTTTTTGTGACAGCATTTAGCAGCTCTGGAAGGACAGAGATTCTCCCTTCCCCCACCCCCATAAGAAAGATTCTTGGGAAGCCAAACTTGTTTCCTTTCCCATCACCAATCTTCACACAATTCCTCCCATCAATCAATGTATCTCTCTCTCTCTCTCTCTCTCTCTCTCTCTCTCTCTCTCTCTCTCTCTCTCTCTCTTTGTCTCTCTCTCTCTGTCCTTGTCCTGTGCCCAGCATTGAACATCACTACCCAGTCGCACACTTAGCCATGGAGGAGGCCAGACAGGCTTGGAACCCTTGGTGGGGGGTGCAGTGAGGAGCAGCAGGGGTTCCGGAAGAGGGTATCTGGGGCCCCAAACGGGACCGGCCCAGTGGGCTGAGGGAGAATTTATTCTTTCCAGAGATGCTGAGGGTCCCCGACTTCCTGAGCAGTGAGGGGAGGGGCTCGGTCAGAGGCTCTGTCTCAATGCCAGTCTCAGTCATGACTCACACAAAACCTAGCACTTCTTTGGGCCTCTGTTGCTTCTTTTGTAAAATAATAGAATGAACACCTGACTCTCCACATCCCAGGACTATCCCAGGAATCAAACCAGAGAAAGGCTATGGACGCGCTTTGAAAAGAAAGGAGGGGTTTGCAGATGCCACGCGGCATTTGGCACAGGAGGGGAAAAATCCCGAGGCTGGATATTACAGTCTTCTGTATTATACATGAACCATCTGGAAATTAAGGATTATGTATAATAGTGCTTTCAGCTGGCTGAGGATTGCTTCCTTCAAGCATCAAAACTTTCAAACTTTCATTGTAACTGCTTGGAGGGAACATCTTTCTACAATGCATTCCAGTGCCTTGTTTCCTTATTCAGGGTAAACACATCACCTGAAGTTACCCTCCTGACTCGAGTTTGTCTTTTGCAGGGGGGTGGTGTCATGAATGCCCCGGGGCCAAGGGGGGTGGGGGTCCTTGCCAGCAGTAGCCACCGCCCACCGCTGTGTTCCCCCAGTAGTGATGGCTCCGCTCTGTCTCTTGGCACTTTTTTTTTTTAACATTTATTTTATTCTTTGAGAGAAAGTGAGAGAGAAAGAAGGGCCCAGAGCAGTTACATTCCACACAGGTGGATGTGGGGCCAAACAGGGTAGGAGCCGAACCAGGGGCCTCCCACATGGGAGGCGAGAACCTTCAACGCCATCCAGGTGGTTAACAATTGCGCCACATCCCAGCATAGGGATTTGCACGGCCAAGGCCGGGACTTGATCTCTGGCCCTTGCAGTTGTAAGGCAAGTGCTCAATTGCTGAGCTCTTCCGGCATCTCCTCTTGGCACTTTGGATTGACTGAGTGGCCAGTCACCTGGTGATGGAAACCAGAATCACTAAGCTTCACTCAGTCACCCAGGCGTATGTGTGCAGATTCTGTTCCTGGCGTGGGAGACAGTAGTGACCAGATCAAGGTGCTCATGTTTCTGGGGAGGGAACTGGGGGATAGCTCTCAACGGTGTTTGTAAACTAGTGGTTAATAGCCCGGCCTGGAGTGGGTGTGTTATGAGCAAAGCGCACAAGAGTTTTAATACATGGACCGTAAATATTTTACATTTGTCGAATCAATGAAGGGATTAATAAACCTTAGGGGCCTTCATGACCTAGTTCCTGGTTCCCTTGTGTTCTGAAGAGTGACAAAGCTTGCTTGGTAGTTGTATTATAAATGGAAAAGGCAGTACAGCGTGTGTATGTACACATGTATGTCTGTGTGCACACGTGTGTGTTTGTGTGTGTGCAAATTCACCAGCCTTTGCCCAGTTGGAAGGAATGAACAGAAGTTCTGGACGCAGTTGCCGCCCCTTCTCCCATGCCTGGGGTACAAGAGGTTGGGGAAGAAGCCGAAAATCTGTGCTTGCAGTTGCCATGTGTGAGAGGGAGCCTGGTTGGGTTATGGACCAGCTTGGGGGCAAATGGCGTGAACCGTCCTGTAGCTGCGTTTTTCATTCTCTACAGAAAGCTTCTTCCAAGAGAGATGGACAGAAGAGGGCTTAAAGCATTCTCAAGTCTGCTGATCCCAGCCCTGTGGGCCTGGGCAAGCTGTCAGCCGCTCTTTGTGCCTCCGTTTTCCCACCTGTAAAGTGGGATGGCCACAGCCCCCTTCTTGTTGCTGTGAGGATCATCTCTGTTAACAGAGGCTAAGCACTTAGAACCGTCAGTGCCAGAACTCGATAAGCTCTAGGTAAACATTTGCTCCTTCTATTTTTGCTTTCCTTTCCTTACCAGGTCGTTTTAAAGACCAGGAGAGTTCATGTGTGGAGTAGTCCTTCAATGCTAGCTGTTAGCTTTGGGCCACCTCCCAGGCCTGAACCCCTGCTCCCAGAACGTGGTGTGGGGGCTCCTTTGCAAGCCCCTGCCTCCCCTCTCCCTTTCTTGCTCCCACTGGGCCATCAATAAATATTCAATCAGTGCTGATGAGTGATAGAGAGCTCAGGAGGAGGCTGGGGAAGGGAAAGGATCTTGCTGTGAATTCTCTGTAAATGCAAGAAGTGGGCCAAGCAGGAGGGAGGGCTGGGGGCCAACAGGAAGCTGAGCCTTAACCCAGACGGCTCCTGGGGGTCAGCCAGTCAGCTGCACGGTACCCTCTGAGCTGGATTTTAAAAGCTCAGGCCTGGCCTGTACTGTAGGAAGAGATGGGGAGGAAGAGAGGCTGCCACCCCTGCCCTGGAGACGACCCCTTTCAAAGGACAGAGGCAAGGCCCATCGTAGGGGAATGCTCCTGTGATAGAGGACTCGGTCCCTCCTCTGAGGCACCTGCAATGTTCCCCCGAGGAGAGCCCACCTGCCTTCCGGAGCGCCCAGCTGGTCTGATCCAGCCTTCCGCATTCTGGGACCTTGGAGCCTGGAGCGGGGGGCCGGGGCTGAGCCCAGATGGAGGGTAAGGACTTTATCCAGGTGTCCTTTTGGGCTTCTCTGCTCTCGCAAGCTTTTTCGGATTTTGTGACATAATCGCCTAGTAGACTGTCGACATTCTTCACTCCAGTGTGACCCCTTGGAGACCAAGACTGGACCTCATCCCAGTGCTAATGCAGGACCCGGCATCAAGTAGGCCCTCGGTGCTGGGGGTTTCATGGACAGAGGGAAGGCCGGTGGGTAGAGGGACAGTTAGGTGGATGGACACTTAAATAGATAGATGGATAAATAGATGGAAGGATAGACAGATACATGGATGGTGGATGGATGAATAGATGGATGGTGAATAGATGGATAGATGGATGGTGGGTATATGTATGGATAGATGGATACATGGATGGATGATGGATAAATGGGTGCATAGATGCAAGGAGGGAGGGAGGGATGGATGGATGGATGGATGGATGGATGGATGGATGGATGGATGGTAGTGGAGGAATAATGAATGGATTGCTAATAGAAGAATGGCAGGAGACGCAGAGGCCAGGGTAGAGAGAAAGACATACGTGTGGAGTTGAACGAGGACACTGTGGGGATTCGCTTGTTGGGAATAATGAGGAGAGAGAGGTTGTACATGGACCTTGAGGCTGAAGCCCAGGAGAGGAGACCTCAGCACCACGTGGGCACTGGGGCAGGCAGAAGTGTACCCAGAGGGACAGGGGCAGATAAAGTGGGGCATGGAGGGGGCGGGGGGGTTGGCAGGATGCAGGATGGATGGCAGCTGGTGTGAGAGGGAGGTCAAGTCAGGGAAGTTTCTCTCTGCCTCTCCAAAACCACAACCGTCACCAGTGACTCACCTTTGGGATCAAAGAAAAGCAGGACTGAGGAGGAGGGTGGAGACAGCTCCGCCAAGCTGAAAGGAACCTCACATTTGAGCGGTGACTCGGTGGAAAAGTAGATGTGAGGCCTTGTCCTGAATCCACAGACCCCGGGTCTCATCAGCCCGGTGAGTGGGAGGGCGGGTCTCAGAGCAGAAGTATGGTGTTACCTCCCTTGGGGAGGTTCCTGAAGACCCTGACGCTGAACCCAGCCGCACCGTCTCCGTAGCCACGCGCCATGCACGGAAGGGGAAGAAGACGGGGGGCCAGCAGGGGGCTGGGGGGCCTCTCCAGCAAGCACTCTCTCAGGACAGCTGGTTTCAGCTCTGCTCAGGGCCCAACACTGGCGGGAAGTCCTTCCTGGGGTCAGACCTCCGTCCCTCTTGCTGCAGATATAAACGAAGAAGCCGAGGGAGTCAGCCCAGGCGGAGGCCCTAGATGACAGCTCTCAGAGTTCCCTAGAGCTTCGCTAGGGTGAGGAGACTTTGCAGGACTTTTCTGGCCTCCATGGGGCCCCAGATCTTGCCGGCTCATCTGAGAGCAACACTACCCTTTTTTTTTTTCTCATGGCCTCTTATTTGCGGTGCCAGAGCTGGCCATTATGAAGGTGATTAAATTTAAAGACACTGCAGTACACTCCAGCCTACGAAAGGCAGCCAACATCATTAATGTGTAATTGGAAGCTAAGCTTAATGAGGTAAGAGAGGAAAAAATCATTGTCCCTTTCAGGACGGCTACCACACGGCAGCTTCCGTCGCTCTTCCTCAGAAGCACCGTGTCTGGTGGGGAGGATTGCCCCACAGCTAGGATGAGCCGCCTGATGAACGCAGGGAGGCCTGGTGGGGCACAAACACAGGGACCAAGGAGCTGAGGTTACTTACGGTGGGAACCATGGGGGTGACGTTCTGGCAAAGGAGAGTGCAGAGGATGAGCCGATGTCATGAAATTCAGGGCTCGGGGATGCTGGCTGCCTGGGCCTGTCCTGGTCTTCCTCCACCCCCCAAGTCACCACCCATGTTGACTCTGGGGACAGTTCTCCCCCATCCTGCTCCTTCCGGTCAGGCTTGGACAC
>PVKE010000028.1:0-95852 GCA_004027555.1 Craseonycteris thonglongyai | reverse complement strand
ATTTTAAAATCCATTATCCTATTTAATAGAATTGTGGACTCACAGGGAAATTGTACAGTCTGGGGAGTTTGTCCTTGGCCACCCCTCTGGCCTGCCCGTGCCTGCCTCGCCCCCTCCCTCCCCAGACTCCCTGCTTTTCCTGTGGGGTTGCCCCAGCCCAGCAGAGCCACCCCACTTCCTGCGACCCAACCAAAGGGTGCCTGAGGCTGCAGGGCCCTTTCCCTCCAGGGGTGCAGGGGGAGCATTTCAAGGGTTCTCCTGATCTCCTAGCCTTTGCCCAAAGCCCAGAGGAGGGCTCATGTCCAGGGCGGGGAGCTGGGGGGAATAGGGCCGAGAGGGGGCGTTCCAGAGCCAGCTTTGCCCCGGTCGGGGGGCAGGGTGAGTGGGTGAGGGGCAGCTGGCCTTTTTCATTTCTTGCGGCCTGCACAGGGTGTGGCTGTTCTGGGCTCCTGGAGGTCTGGCCTGTCCATCCTTGGGGGGTGCAGACGAGAGGCCCTGCTCCCTCTCAGACTCCTGCTGTCCCCCTACCACCTTAGCATTCCTCCCACCTCCTTATCTTTTCTATCTGCTCATAGCTGTTACCCCTCATCGCCCCCAGCCCTTGGAGCCCCCACCTCTTCTTCCTGCTAGTCCTCTCCCTCTCCGTCTATGTACACTGCCTGGTCTCCCTTTCTGTGCTCCCCATATCCCCCACCTGGGCCCAGGTGAATGAGCCCCAGCCGAACCAGGCCCCTCGCTCTCTGACGAGGCCCCCAGAGGTGTGTGACCTGAGTAACTGGAACCATTTGCCTACGAGCACACCTGTCTCCTGACAGCTCAGTTCCCAGGATCAGGTTAGAAGCCCATGTGCGTGCATATTCATGTCATTTTCTCCACTGTCTCTCACAGCTAGTAGGTGCCTCCCCCTCATTGCTGAGGCCGTCAGAAATGACCCTTCAGCTGACACCTGCCCACCCCAATCCTGCATTTCAGCATCCGCGAGGAGCTGAAAAATACCCAGGTCAGGGTCCCACATACACATTCTGACTAGATTCTTCTGGGAAGTGTCCTTCCTTCCTTCCTTCCTTCCTTCCTTCCTTCCTTCCTTCCTTCCTCCTTCTCCTCCTCCTCCTCCTTCCTCCCTCTCGCTCTCTTTCTCTCTCCCCCACTACCACTCCCCCTCTTTTCTTGAAGCTCCCAGACAGTTCACAGCAGCGCAGCCCACTGAGGCAGTCCTTTGTGTCATTAGCTCTCAGGGCTTGAAGCAGGGTGGGCAGCCCCCGGAGAGTCTAGAGCAGAGGTGTCCAGCCTTTTGGCTTCCCTGGGCCACATTGGAAAAAGACTTGTCTTGTGGGGATGTCGGCATAGCTATTCAAAATGTGGGCCATTATAGCATCTATTTATGAGCAGGTTGAGTGCTCAGTTTGCAGCCCTGAGGTCTGAGGATTCAAGTCCCGGTCCCGGCCGTAGCCTCGGCCCGAGCGGATCCATATGCTGAACTAAGGTGTGCTTCCCATGTGGGAGGCCCCCAGCTTGGTTCCTGCCTGGGTGAGCTTCCATGTGGGAGGCTCCCAGTTCAGCCCCCAGCTCCCGGGGGCATGCCTCCCATGCCGGAGGCCCCCAGCCTGGTTCCAGCCCTGCCCAGCTCCACACCCACCTGTGTGGAATGAAACTATATCAAAAAACTAATGACGTACAACTATGGAGACTGCACTGAGCCCTCCCCCTTCTCTCTCTGTCTCTCTCTGTCAAAAACAGTAAAATAAATCGTAAAAAAAAAAAGGAAAAAATTGTCTTGAGCTACACATGAAACACACTAACTCTAATAGAGATGAGCTAAAGGGTAGGGCACGAGAAAGGCTCATCGTGTTTTAAGACTCTGTGTTGGGCCACGTTCGAAGCCATCCTGGGCTGCAGGCTGAACACGCCTGGTCTGGAGCTTGTCCTCAGTCAGTAGAGGGGCTGTCAGCAGGGTGTTGCTCACACCCACACCCAGCCAGCAGCCAGGCACCTCTCACCCTCCAGCCCTCCTCCTCCTGCCTGGACCCCTCCTGTCTCTCAGAATACCTCTCGTCCACTCTCTCCTCCCCTGACCGTACCTCCTGCACACCCTGCTGAAGGCAAACGCTTAGGATAAAGCCCCAGCTGTACCCAAGAGGTAGGGAGGGACTGTCTGCTCAGCTTTTCCATCCCCACCGCCTCACACTGAACCTCCAGGTCACAACCGGAGAGGAAAGCTGAGCCCGCCCTCCCCCTGCATCCCGGGAGGGGGGCAGGCCCACACTGCAGTCTGCAGGGGCCCCAGGGGCCTGGCCCATTTACAACCAAGGCGAGACCAGACCCCAAGGTTCCTGTTCTTCAGCCCAGAGCCCCAAGTTCCTGGGGATGATGCGTCATGCAGAAGAGAAATGGAGAGGGGTTCTCTGGCAGCCCAGTCTTCCTCGAGGCCTTCCTGGAGTTCTCTCCAGCGCCCAGCACGGTACAAGTGGAAGCCTCGAAGGCCAGAGGAAGACTGCGTTCCAGCCAGAGGGATGGAGAAGTCGGGGGCACACCCGGGGCAGAGCAGAGTTGCAAGAGACAGCAAGAAGGAAGATCGGTGCGGGGTTTGCAGAGGTGCCCAGACTAGGCTGCAGGAGGTAGTGGGCAGAGGGCAGGGGGGAGGCATAGCCTGGGAGAGGACAACCAGGCCAGGCAGGGGCTGGGGGCCAATCACAGAGCAAGGAGGGCTGAGTTGATTCCATGGGGGTCTAGAGAAGTGGGAGGCTGCCAGGGCAGAAAAGGGCTGGACCCGGGGTTGTCCTTGTAGGAAGGGCTCAGGGCTGCAGGGGAGCAGGAGGTGGAGGCAGCCATGGGGGCGGGGGGTGTGCTGGATGCTTCCGGTGCTCTCATTAAGAACCCTGTCTGCTCCTGACTAACCTGCCCCGGAGTCTGGGCTCAGTAAAGAAAATTGATTACTTTCCATTGCAATTAACATCTGGTCCCGGGTCACATCGTCAGGATAATTTGTTACAGGAAAAGCAAAGGAACTAACTACCAGGTAATAAAGTTCTTGTGGACCCAATCAGAGCGACTTCCTCCAGCCTGGGCAGTCCGGGTGGGGTGGCCCCCTGGGCCTGAGCCCTGGGAGCACAGGACAGTCATCAGAAGCACAGGTTTGGGCCTGAAAGAGTAGAGGCACGTGGCCTGGCCCAGCCCTGTCCCCACACTCCGGCCTCGAGCCCCCTCCAGGCCATGGGCCACAGCACTGGGTGCTGGTTGCAGGCAGGTCTGACCTCACAGACTTGAGTTCGTGGCCTGACCCCACCACCTGCGAAGCCGCTTTCCTCTCTGTGCCTCAGTGTCACTCTCTGCCTCAGGGATGCGGAGACTTAGAGAAGCTATTATGGGTCAAGCTCTCAGGACAGTGTTGGCAGTCTCTGAAAACTGGCTCTTGTGGAGTGATTTGTGTGTCTGTTCCATGCCAGCGTCACAGTTCAGTCTGTGGGGCACTCTGTATCGTGTGTCCCTCCCTCCTCACTGAGGGGACCAGCCCTAAAGTGACCCAGCTGCCTGCCCCAGTGCCCAGTGGCTTTGTCATGTTAATGCACCTTTGCTTGTTCTTCAGTCCCCATTGCTGAGCACTTTTGTAAAACCCCCCAACGTTACCTTTGCAATTCATTTGTTTGCCAGGCGGGCAGATTTATGGCAGGTATCTGTATAAATATTTATGCTCTGCGGCAAGGAGGTTTTGAAGGTCACACCCACATACCCACACACGCACACATGCACACAAACAACACACAGACACAGGCCCTCGTGCCCCATCCAGCCCAGGCCAGCTGTAGTTAACGGGTGAGTGATGCACACACTCACACTCACACACACACCCCATGCACACACTCAACCTGCAAACACGCCTTCGAGGCTGGACAGGCCCACATCACAGCGTCATGGCGCTGGGCCAGGCCCTGTGCCCGCAGCTCCCAGCCAGCCACTAGCTCCGGCCATCGCACCGCGGAGGAAGCGGCTGCAGCTGGGAGCCGCAGGGCCAGAGCCGGGCTGCCGCGCAGTGAGGAGCAAAGCGGGGCTTGCGGTCGGCCTCTGCAGCATCAGAAAGCGGGAAGAAGGGACACTATGGCCTTGCTGAGGCTTTTCCATCAGGATTGATTCAGGGCAGCACCCCCAGACTTGGGGAGCACCTGGTGGGACAGTGCCCCAGTACACCTGGGGGCAAGACCCCGCGAGACCTAACTGCTGCATGTTAGCACATCACAGTCTTCACTCAGACCCGAGCAGCCCCCATGACAGACAGGGAGCTCCAGGCGACCTCTTCTCACCCTTCTCAATCCAACTACAAACCAAGAAACCCAAGGACTGGGATGCGAGTGCGTCTCAAGGAGCTTTTCTAGGGGAGGCCGGGATGGCTCAGCGGGTTAAGCGCGCAGTTGGCAGCCCTGGGGTCCGAAGATCGAGTCTCAGCACCGGCCTGTGCCGACCCATATGCTGAACTGGGGAGTGCTTCCCATGCAAGAGGCTCCCAGCCCAGTTCCTGCCCTGTGCGGCCCCCGCCCACCTGTGTGGAACGAAACCATGTCGAACACTGATGATGTACAACTATGGAGACTGCTCTGGGCCCTCCCCCTTCTCTCTGTCTCTCTCTCTGTCTCTCTGTCTCTCTCTCTCTCTCTCTCTCTCTCTCTGTCAAAAACAATAAAATAAATCTTTAAAAAAGGAGCTTTTCTGCAATCCCGTTAGGTATCAGGACCTGTATGGAAGGAAGGATCTTCCTTCAGGAGAGGCATCGCCACAGTCCTGGAGGGGAGGGGTGCTGGATGAGATGCTGCAAAGGGCTCACCCCAGGAGGGTCCACGCACATCCTCCAAGGCCTCTGGTCAGCAGTCAGGTCCCAGGGACCCCCAGAGCACCCACAGGACCTCGTCACCCTAGGAACCCCTGTGCCAGGGCTGCTACAGTGAATCTTTCAGCTTTATACTGCCTCTTTCTAGCATAGCGATAAATGGGCATTGGCTGAATTTTTGGTTAACCCCTTGCCATACGAATTAAACGAAACTCTATGTGAGCAAAAAATACTACTTATTTTTTAACTTAACGTTTCCGGGTGCAATATCCAGTATTAGGTTCACATAACTTAAACTTTAACTGCAAATCTGGCACGTTTGGTAGCTATAAATTGCAGGTACCCCAGCCGTCCTTTGAATTTCATCAGTGACTCATCTAGGGAGACATCTTCATCTGGAGCATATAATTATTCAAACTCGTTATTCAAATAGTTGACTATACTTCGCACTTTGCGTTCTGTCTTCTTTATGTACAGTTTCATTATCCACAAAATAAAGAAACTGTGATATAACCAAGAAATGTTAGCAAGGTGTTGTTTTTTAAATATCAGTGTCTCTGATATTGCTCTTTTTTAAAGATATATTTTATTGTTTGAGAGGTGAAAGAGACAAAGAGAAAAGAGGGAGGGCCCAGAGCAGTCTCCATTGTTGTACATCATTAGTTGTGACATAGTTTCACTCCACACAGGGCAGGAATTGAACCAGGGACCTCCTGCATGGGAGGCAAGAACCTTCACCTCTATCTCAGTGGTTACTACCAGTTGCACCGCAGTTCAGCATATAGGTTTGCATGGGCCGGGGCCAGGATTCAATCTCCAGACCTCACTGTTACCAAGCAAGCACTCAACCCGTTGAGCCATTCCGGCATCCCCTAATATTGCTCTTTTTGGCCAGTATATATCTATTTTAGATTTCTGTACTTGTGACATTAAGACACATAAAGAAAGGTATGCTTTCATTTCATCACATGTTACTGGAAACCACTCCTCATCCCTTTCGACTTCTGGTCCTTTATCTTTTGACTTGTATATCTATGTGTTTCTACAGTTATAATTTCAAAAAGAAAATCATCACTTAGCACTTGTTTCAAAATACAAAGAGGCCTAGGATTTGCTCCTAGTCTTCACAACACTAAAGCATTTATGCTAGCAATTTGGGTAAATGGTTTAGAATATTGTCTTTTTCTTCCCAGTTCTATTCTTCATCTCCTGAATCATATTCATCACTGCTTGATGTACGTATAGGTCTTGCACATTGACAAACAATACATTGGACAGGACATCCTTCACTTGAATTTGAATCTTCTGTTGAATTGTCAGCTGTACAAATTTGTTGACTATCAGCCTCACTATTTTCACTCAAATATCCCACTTGGCTTTCAGTGTCACTTTCATACACATTCAAAACAGATGTCTTAAAGGGATTATTTCTGCAATTCCCACTTTAGCACTGAATATATATAATTATTGCTTGATAATATTGGCATTATAACTGAACTCAAAGCAAATTAAATCTGCTCACGTCTCAGAGACATCCATGTTTACAATGACTTAAGAAACCCATGCCATATCCAAGACATTCTTTGTAATGTCACGGGGTTAATGATCTTTGAGGAATCATGGCAAGTGGGAATTATGTGAGGAGGCCCAGAGCGCAAACTGTGAGTCTGATTTCCAACAAAGAGGAGGATGGTTCCTCAAGCAAGAAACCAGCAAGAACATGTCAGCCCTCGACAGTGTCCTGGAATAGATAGCATATCCCCACTTAGAGAAGAAAGTAGTACCCCTCAGGGCTGATCCAGGATGCCCCCAAAGCCAGGCTGGACAGTTGATTTTCTTCGCTGACAGGTCAGTTTGAGTTGGGTGACCCTCAACAAGTTTTCTCATAAGGACCTTGTGGACAATCGAGAAAGAACAGGAATCGGCTAGGTGACAGAATCATCAGATCGGTCCCTAATTGGCCAAAGACCTATTCAGAAGGCATTACGGCCATCAGGAGAGCACCACGCCTGCGAGATGGCTCCAGAATCTAGCAGCTGCCTCGGCCTTGGTCCTGTCCTAATCCTCATCATTATCAATGACATGGCCGCAGACATGCCCGTTCGACTGACGGGCTTTTCAGGTGGCTTAGAACTGAGAAGAACGGTGCACCTGTTCGATGACAGAATAAGCATGCAAAAATACCTCAGCAGATGCAAGTGCTGGGTTGAATCTGACAAGACGAAGTTCAATAGGGAGAAATTGGGGGCCTCTCACCTGGGGGGCAGACCTTCTAGCCAGAGACACAGGAAGGAGAAAAGTGCGGCTTGGAGTAGCCGTTGACAGTTCACTGAGAGTTTCCAGGATAACCCGGCTGTGCTGGAACCTAATTGCTCTTCAGATGGCTGGAGACAGGTGCAATGTCTAGAAGGACAAGCTGTTGGCCCACCTGGCTGCGTGCTATGGAACCAGTTCTGGGACCCAGTGAGAAGCTTGTCAACTGAGTGCGTTCAGAGGCGGGTGGCAGAACGTGGAAGACTCTACGTGGGTGATACATAAGGTGACCAGATTTTAACATTGGTAAAGCAGGACACCATTGACCGGGGGGGAGGGGGTTCTTGATTAAAAATTTGGTCTATCTCCCGCCGTTCCCTAGCTTGTCATGCATTCTTTTCAAAAATCCGGACTTTTTTAAAACGCCGCAGGACGCGGGACAAATTGTTAAAAATCGGGACTGTCCCGCCAAAAGCGGGACGTCTGGTCACCTTAGTGATACATGATATGGTTTAAGGAACCAGCACTATGAAGTTGAGGAAGGACCAGCTGGGAAAATGTTCCCAAGGAAAAGGCTTGTTTCCTGTGGCTCCAAAGGAGAAAAGGGAGCCACTGATGGAAACTGCCAGAAGTCAGCTTACAGGTACACACTAAAAGCTTGCTGACTTTTACTGCTGTACCCAGGACATGCAGGCACTGTGGTGGGGTTAAAGTACTGTATGTAGATGAGCTGGACACCTCAGAGCAGAAGCCACTTAACAAAAATGTATGGTCAGGACATAGAGAGACTGGATGTTCTCGAAGTTTCCTTGCATGTGCATCTGGTTCCAAGATGCCCACCAGGTGTGGAGCAATCCCGGAGCGCCTCCACCATGCCCTGTACCTTCGAAGTACAATCCTTCCAAGAGCGTCCAAGGCCAAGGTGGGTGGGAGGGGCTGGTGGGAAGAGTGGGACCCACCGCCTGCTTCTGAGCAGAACGAATCCACTAGTCCTAGAATCCTGGGACGATGGTCTCAACGGACAGGGAGCCAGCCATCCTCTTCTCCTGGTGGGTAGCAGGTCCCCTCCACGCCCCTCAGGAGGAAGGAAAGGGCTGTGTGCCCAGAGACGCTTTCTAGAGTGGTGCCTAGTGGACCGGGAGCTAGGAATCTTAGAGGGCCCTCAGCTCGTAGGCTTTGAGAGTTAGGATTTGGGGGGGTGTCTCACTTGCTGGCTTTCTCTTTCCTTGTCCCTCTGATTTCAGGCAGTAGGTGCCTTCTACTTTGGGGGAGCACTTGACTGAGGCAAGCCAGAGGTTCAGATGTGGCTCTAAGGAGAGTCAACATTGTGTTGGACCTCACTCGGGGAAGCAAGGTCCCGAACCACCGAGGAGACAGGCAGAGCTCGGGCACCAGGGACACAGGACACACGTGCATTCCTGTACTATGGTGGCTGGGTTCCCAGAGCATGTGCGTCCCTGGCCTGGTCTGGCTGGAGCAGAAGATGTGAATGGGGTTAGAAAAAGCGGTGAACTTGGGAGAGTCACTGGGACCAGGCCACAGCAGAGCATGAAGGCCAGACTGGAGGACTGAGAGCTAATCTTCTGGCACTAGGGAGCCAGAGCACGTCTGTGAGCAGTTGAGTGGTAGAATTAGGCATAGGTTAATGGAGCAATAAGGAGTGGAACTAGGGCAGAGTGTTTAAAGCATTGCAGATTCTTTCAACAGTGCCTGGCCCTCAAGGATAGCAAGGAGAGGGGGAGGTGAGGATGCTGCACGGACACTCCAGCGTACACACACTCACAGTGTAAGGAGAGGCCGCCCCTACACCCCTCTCCTGCCATCCCTGTAGCCACGCATAGATCCTTCAGAAGGTCCAGAGAGCCATTTCCACAGGAGATACTGTAGCTGTGGTAAGTCGGGACACAGGCATCTGGGGGTAGGCATGGCCCTTGGCCATGGCTGAGCAAGGGTTTGGGTCTCACCAGACCCTGGAACCCAGCCTCCCACTGTCCCCTCACATACGGCCACATTCTGGGAGAAAGTTACATGGGCACACGTTCCTTTGGTGTGCTGGTGGCCCCATGGTCACCGCTGCAGACCAGAGGAAGGCTTAGCAGTTGGGAGAGACTGGGGGGAAGTAGGGGGCGGAGGGCAGGGAGCAGGGGGCTTGCCTCTTTCTGTGGAAGCACTTCTGCATGCACCTTACCCCAGCCCACTCCTCCGTCTTCTCTCTGTTCTGGAATCTACCTTAGTGCTGCGCAAACAAGCACCAGGCTCCCAGGAGGCAGATGCCGCTGAGGCGGGCAGTGCCAATGGGCTTCTACACGCAGCCTGTGTGTAGCAGGAGCAGGCACGCCCACCCATACAGGGCCGCCCAGGTATTCACCCAGGTCCTCAGGCACCTGCTCACGCTCTCACACAGATGGAGCAGGCCCATCGGCACAGCACCAGGCCCAGACTACACAGGGGGGTGTGTGTGTGTGTGTGTGGCCATCCCACAAGGACACAGCAGACCAGCAGCCAGGGCTCACACACTTATGGGGGGAAAGTCATGGCTCCCTACTCCCTCCACGCTAAGGTGGCCCCAAACCCTGGGGTCAGGCTGAAAAAAATGGCTTTGCTGGCTGAATGTGACAGAGGCTGGCCGCTGACATGGCAAAAAGAAGGTTTTATGGCAGAAAATTGGATTTGAAATTAAACCAGGCCCCTGGGGAAGAGGGCTGGTCAGGGACAGCAGCAGTCAGGATGGGCTGGGGGAGAACAGGCCAGGCAGGAGCCAAGGTGGGCAGACAGTGCCCTTCTTACCCGTCCCCAGGGATCCCGGCCCCACTGCCTCTCTGCTGGGGGAAGAGGGTCAAGACCCCAGGGCCAGACTGGCAACAGGGCTAAGCGGGAAGGTTCTGCAAGTACGAATACCAGGGTATAAAGTTGAGAGGAGGGAGCCTGCAGGGAGGAGAGGGGGAGGGGTGGTACAGTGAGGGTCCAGCTGCAGGGTACACAGGGGCCAACCAAAGAGTCACAAAGCTGGGTTGGGGGATAGGGAAAGTTGAGTTCTTGTCTAACGGATTGATAAATAAATGAATGATGCCTGGATCTTGGGACATGTCTAGTGTCTTCATACCCAGGTGACCAACGGAGTCTCTGAAGCCCAAATGACCCATAGGCTGTGTTAAGGTGGGGCTGGAGCCCTGATCTGAAACTCCCAGGTCTGGCTCCCCTCCTGAGTCCTCAGCCTATGTCCCATGTCCCTGGGCTCAGAGCACCCACCACACGGGCCGCCTCCTCCCCAGACCCACCCCACCCCCTCCCTGCTGGGTGTGGGAGGTGCTCACACAGCCGAACAATTAACTGAAATTGCTCAAAGCAGAGGAAGGGGGAGGCTCTCGTCGCCATGGCTGGTGCAGGAAGAGATGCATGAACTTTTTCCCACTTCCCGGGCGCCTCGGAGCTGACAGTAAATATCAGAGGTAATGATATTGACTTTAAGGTATTATGGCTCCAAATGTCACTTGTGCTCTCCTTCTCTATCTCGCTCTTAAGGAAAAAACCATCCAGTCTCCCGGATTTGATTTACATTTCTCCTTTCTCTGCTCCCCTGTTCTTAGAGCAGGGAAGGTGGAAGCAGTCCCACACTCTGCACCTGGTGGGCACACAATACCAGAGCTCCTTATGAACAAATCAAAGTTGGATGTGGTCCTCCTGCCCCTTTCGTCCAAGTACATGACGCATGACAAGGAAGACGGCCCCAGATCATTCTTCCCTCCCTCCCCCACATCCCAGCTCAGGAACCCTCTGCAGCACCCTCTCCCCGCAAGGCTGGAAAAATCAAGCTCTAGGGGCCAACATGCCTGGCCCCAGCTATTCCCAGCAACCTGTGTCCCCTCCTCACCTTTCCCTCCAATCAGGCACTTCTCTGCCATCATTCTCACCCTCCTCTGACTACAGGAATTCCTTCCTCTGCTGCATCCTTCCCATCTCTCACTTTACACCTCCTCCAGGAAGCCTGCCCCCAGCATCTCCCTCACTTCCTCCTGCAAACACCTCAGCAGGCACACGCTGTGACATGCACTCTTACAGCGGGCTGGCCCGTGGCCTCCCAGGCTTTCCCTGCCCCAGATCACATCTCTAAATCCAGGTGACAGCTTCTGAGAGGCCGGGACCCTACAATGCTGAGCACATGCTTCTTCAATCCATGGCCCACCGGCCGCATGCGGCCCAGGACGGCTTTGCGTGCGACCCAACACTAATTCGTAAACTTTCTGAGGATCTTATGAGATTTTCTTGTGATTTGTTTTTTGTTTTTTGTTTTTTTAGCTCCTCAGCTATTGTTAGTGTATGTTGTGTGTGGCCCAAGACAATTCTTCCAGTGCGGCCCAGGGAAGCAACACCCCTGGCTTAGCATTTTCACTGGGTTTTCGGTAAATGTCTCTTACATGGGAAGCCAAGAAGGAGGAGAGTTCCCTGGGGAATGGGAGATGGTGGAAGCAGAGAGAAGAGGACGGTGGGGTGGGAGTGGGGCACCAGATCCATCAGATCCAGTCGGGGAAGCTCTGGGCACAGTGGGAAGAGCAGGGACGTGGGAGGTGGGCAAGGCTGGGACTGCCAACCAGGTGTTCCAAGAGCCCAAGATGCTGTCGCCCTCTGCAAGCCCAGCCTCCTGCTCTTCCACCGGGAATACCCATGCGCCCTCCATCTCCATGGGAACCGAGCGCCCCACCGAGCCCTGGGAGGAGCAGGCAGGGGCCCGCGGGAGTGCGGGGAAGATGGGGTCAGGGTGGGGCAGATTGCAGTCCCCCCCACCTCCATTCCCACAGGAGCCACACCTCAGAGCTTCCTTTGTTTGCAAAAAGGGCTCAGGGCCTATCCTGTGATGCTGGTGTGGCGTTTGGAGCTAGCAGGCAGAAGTCAGGAGACATCTGGGTGTAACTGGGACATCCCTGTGTGTGCTCTTCATAACCATGGTGTAATAAAGTCCCGGTGCTCTGTGCTGTAAGCAGTTTTCCGGGTCCACTCCATGGTTATTCCAACCCAAGCCCTAGCCTGCTGGGTACCTCAAGATCTGGTTTGGGAAAAACGGATCTTTTAAAGATTTATTTTTATTGTTTGGTTTGCTGTTGTTGTTATTGTTGTTGTTGTTGTTTTGACAGAGAGACAGACAGACAGAGACAGAGAGAAGGAGGAGGGCCCAGAGCAGTCTCCATAGTTGCACATCATTAGTTTTTGACATAGTTTCACTCCTCAGGTGGACGCAGGGACTGCACAGGGCAGAAACCAGGCCGGGGGCCTCCCACATGGGCCCCAGCAAGGACTGAGCTTGGAGCACACCCGAGTTTAGCATGTGGGTCCACATGGGCCAGGGCCAGAATTTGATCCTCAGATCCTGGGGCTGCAAAGCAAGCACTCAACCCACTAAGCCATCGCGGCTTCCCCTTAGCAGGGTCTTCACCAGGCCAAGAGCAGAGGACACAGTGACAGCTCATGTCCCACCCGAGGTCTCTCTTTCTGAAACATCTCCAGTGACAGGGAGCGCTTGGCCTTTTCAAGATCTTCTATCCCAGGATCAGACAGTGTTAAGAGCTAGATAGTTCTTCCTTAGGCTGTGCTAAAGCCTTTCTCCCTTTAAATTCCACCCAAAATCCCCACATCGTGTTCACACAAATCACTGTCAAGAAGGGGCCCTTGGTCCTCATCACCCAGGTGACCGCCTGGACCCAGAGGTAGGATTTAACTATTGCCCATGTCAAGCAGCATTTTTCAAGAGTGGTGTGTCTGGCTGTTGACATAGTTTTAAATTTGTCCACCCCCTTTCAGCAGCTGAGGGAATTTCTCTCTCCTCTACTTCTTCAAGGCCTGTCCCCAACCCTTGGCTCCAGCCTCAGTCATGGGGTGAGGGGGGTTGGGGGCATGCTCCTCCCTTCTAAGGAGGATTCTGGCCCAGTAGTGATGGTTGGAAGGGATGGGCAGGAAGGAGGCCAACCTCCCTCCACCTCTCATCTTAGGGGTGCTCGAGGGCACCATCTCCCAGTCTTGGGCTACTTTACTTCTCTGCTCAAGAGCCTTCAGTAGCTGCCTGTTTCCTTACTGGTTAACCCCCCAAGCCCTTATTATTCTGGCTCGGTTTCTCCACTAGGTCTCGTTTGCCCACCTGCAAACAATCGTGTATCAGGGTTTCAGGCAAATTCTCTCTGTGGACAGAGCACACACCTGGAGTTGGGGTACAGTGTGTGCTGAGGCTGGCCCTGGGGGAGACAGTACCTCAACAGCAACCCTGTGTGGGCTCGGAGGTACCGCCCGCAGCCTCTGGAACCAGGCCCCAGCCACAAAGCTCCATCTTCCTGTAGCCTGAGCGTCTGCCAGGGTGGGTTCAGGGGCCAGGTCAGGGATGGGGCCAATCCCAGGCTGGCTGCCAGGGGGAAGTGAGAGGACACTTGCCTGGGTTTTCTCCTGCCCCCAGGAAAGACCCCAGTAGGGAAACAGAGCAGAAACCAAGATCAATGTGCTTGTGGAAGTGTTGGCTGTCAGAGAAGGGCCAAAGAAGGAGAGACAGGAACCCCAAAAGAGAGAGAAGCTGACAAAGGCGGGCAGATGCCCAGTACCCAGGCTCCCAGAGCTGAGGGGGAGGGGAGGCTCTGTGAGCCATCCCATGTAAGAGTCCTGGAAACACACCTGTTTAGAGGGACCCTGGAGGGACCCAAGTCAAAGAATTTCATAGAACAAAGAAACCCCCACTGGGCAAAGAGACTGCTCCCCTTCCCCCGATGCTTAGTCTCCTCACGCACAGGGGCCCTAGGTTTTAAAAGCAACGTGTTCCTGGGGACACAGTGACAGATGGGGCCTCCACCCCGAACGCCTTCCATGCAACCAAATAGCAGACCAGGGGGCAAGCATTGGATGGGGAAGGTGAGAGCGTGAGGCCAGATCCTACGTGAAAGAGAAATGCAGAGCAGGAGGAGAGGGCTGCAAGTGCAAGGGGGGTGGGCACCCTCCAGGGGTAGTTCACAGGGACAACCTTAAGGCCTAACGCCTCAGTTATCTAGAAGCCTCGGTGGGTAAGAATTTGCTTTGACTAACCACAATCCAGATCACTGGTAACTCACACCCCTTAACACCAAAACTTTACTGTCCCTTCCGTGGTCCTCCCTGTGAGGTGTCTGGCCGCTGACAGTCTCACTTCTACTGGAACAACTCTCTAGTACCACCCGCCGCCATTTACAAAGCCCTCATTCCAAGTTCTTGTACGCTTAGAGCCCAGATGATCAGTACTGTTACGATTCTCCCGCAGGTAAGAGTTATAAGGCTGTAAGGAAAGGCCTCGGAAGATCTAGGATATAAAAAATGTTTGTACTGATTTTCTTTATGTTGATTTTTGGATACCTGAAAAAAAAATGTTTCCTCCTTTCTTATGTCTTGTCTATGTCCTGGTAGGTGATAAATTTCTGTACATGAAAATATTGCCTGGGTGGGAAGTTCCCTTCCGTTGCGTGAGGTTACTAATGGCTTTTTGGAAGCACAAAGGCATGCTCAGCATCTTCTAACCTCCCCCAGCCCTCCACCACCCACCTACCCCCCACACACACCTAAGCACGTGTCCATGGTCCTCCACAAGGGCCCGGGGCGCCTGCAGCTAGCTGCCGGAGTGGTGGGGTTCCACTCTCTGCAGATGTGGAGAGGAATGAGAGCGTTTCAGAGAGAATCAAGGCGGACACAGAAGACCTGCAGAGGGCCTACTGTGTGCTTGGCGGTCTCCTGGGAATCTTCTCCTGTAATTTCTAAGGGGCCCATGTGCGCATATGGACTTCATCATCCAGACAGGGAGGCTGCCCAAACCACAACTGAACCCCGGTTTGGAGTGTGCAAATGCACAGAGATTTGTCAGAATGAGGCAGGAGGCAGGCAAATGGAGAGCTAGCAGGTGGTGGGCAGGAGGTGGAGAGGGGAAACTACAGAAGACCCAGGACAAGGAGGAACTCAGAGAACTCAAGGAGAGGAGGGGTCCAAAGGGCTCATTCTGA
This sequence comes from Craseonycteris thonglongyai, assembly GCA_004027555.1. NCBI lineage: Eukaryota > Metazoa > Chordata > Mammalia > Chiroptera > Craseonycteridae > Craseonycteris > Craseonycteris thonglongyai. Next base: position 80,789 of record PVKE010000028.1, on the reverse strand, counting down.
CCTAAGGAACCCTCAGGCAAGTCCAGGGTCGATCCACTCCAGACTGAGGCAGCCCCACGGTCCTCCCTGGGCCCTGGCCGAAGAATTCCCAGCAAGGCAGTCTGCACCGTGCTCCCTACCCATACTTCAGCCCCGATTCTCAGACCCCCACCCACCCGCTGGTCATGACCCCGCCTGTGAGCCCAGAGTGGCTGGCCTCAGGCCCTGGGTGAACAGGACCTGCAGAATCGTCAAGCCCAGATCAGGGGGCTGCTTCTCAAGCTTGGCCTTGGCCTTCGGTAGCCGCTGGGGAGCTGGGGAGCAGCAGTCAGCAACCCTGACTTGATTAACATTTAAATGCCATTTGGTGTGAGAAGGAAGCACAGGCGGGGCTGAATCAAGCAAACCTCAGAGCTAAAGCCAGAACCGGGTGTCTGGTGGAGCCTGCTCAGCAGACATCCAGTTGAAGATCTTTCTGGAGCCTGGGGTTCAAGGTGGTGATGAGGACCACAGTGGGTGGTCCAGACCTTCTTCCCTTGTCAGAGGCCTCCTGGTCCAGCCCTTCCTTGAGCTTCTTCGTCATTTCACCAAGAATGAGGGACAGTGCCAGTCAGGGCGCACACAGGGGTCTCTGCAGTCCTTGGTCAGATCACAAGTTCAGGCGGGGGCCTGACCACAGGGCTTCTCTGATACTCTGGCTTCCTGCTTCGGAAGAAGCAATGTGGCCTGGTCTGGCCTTTGTGCCCCGGGATAGCAGAGGTCACACCACCCTCCACAGCTCCGTGTGGCCCCCTTCTGCCTCTCCTCCCCCAGCCCCTGCCTAGCCCTCCCCCACCCTTGCTGGCAGGGCTGTCACTAGAGTAGCTCTAATGGGTTAGGTAGCTCCCAGCTGGGCATCTCCAAGGGGAGTCTCTGTTGAGACAGAGCAAAGGTTTTAAAAGCCACTTCAAGTGTCCTTGATGAAAGGGAGTGACCCCTCAGGAGGAAAAAGGCTGGAATCAGCTTGGAGCTGAGGGGAGCCACAGGGCCAGCCTGCCTGCCCACCATACCACATTCCCATCCGCCAGCCAGGCATCTGCCCAGCAAGGGCCACACCTCCGAAGCAGAGAAGGGTGATTGTAAGCTAAGCAGGCTCGTTTCCTTAGCACCCGCGCAGCTTGATATGCATATCCAGGAGGTTTCTTCTCAAATATCTCCAGTGATAGGGAGCGAGTGGCCTTTTATAGATCTTCTGTCCCAGAGTCAGACAGTCTTAAGGTCCAGAAAGGTGTTCCTTAGGCTGAGCTAAAGACTGTCTCCCTCTAAATCTCACCCAAAATTCCCTCATCGTGTCCATCTACATCACTGTCAAGAAGACGGCCTTGGTCCTCATCACCCAGCTGACGTCCTGGGCCCAGAAGTAGGATTTAACTATTGTCCATGTCTAGTGGCAATTTTCAAGAGTGGTGTGTCCAGCTATAGTCCCCACTTCCCTCGGTGGTGACCTCAGAGGCCAGGCAGCACGGGGGCGAGGCGAGGGTTGTCCTCGCTTATGCTGCATGACCTTGGTAGGTGTTTCACCTAGACGCATCTCTAAAATAGTGTAACAGTACCTCCTTATCCAGCTCTTGGGAGGGGACGTGAGATCCTGGTACACTGCCTAGAACCTCATAGGTGCTCAGCAATGTTCATTTCCTCTCCCAAGAATCCAGGTCCTAAGAATAAAATTCCAAACCCATACCTCTAGCTCCTACTTTTTTCCTAAGGACCAGTCATTACTATACCCTCTCCCGTCTTCCTTATTACTGTCAATGACATCTCTGCCATCAAGCCTCCAAGTCTCTGGGATATTTTTTATTTCATTTTATTGTTTGAGAGAAGGTGACAGAGAGAGAGAGAGAGAAGGGGGAGGGCCCAGAGCAGTCTCCACAGTTGTACGTCATTAGTTGTGACATGATTTCATTCTGAGTAGGTGGATGTGGAGCCCCATGGGGTGGGAACTGAACCAGGGACCTTTCCCACAGAAGGCAAGAACCTTCGCCACTGTGCCATCCCAGCAGTTACCACTGTGCTGCAGTTCAGCATATGGGTTTGCACGGGCCAGGACCGGGAATCGAACCTTAGACCTTGTGATTACAAGGCAAGTTCTCAACCACTAAGCTATCCCAGCATCCCCTTCTTCAAGTCTATTTGGATGACTGTTGGTCCCTCTTACATACCAACCTGAGCCCCACTGGTCCTTCCCCTGCCCCAACCCTGCCCCTTCACTGCCAGCCAGCTCCAATCTCTCCCAGTTCTCCCGGGACCCTTTGCAGGGCCGTCCCAGCTGGTTCTCACACAGTAGGCCATCACCTCAGACTGTCCCCAGGAGTCAACCTTGTTGCTCCACTGCTGTTCCCTGGGACCGCTCCCTCTGTCCTCGCCCCTGCTCTGGAAGTTGTAGTCTACCTATAAGACTATATGCCAGATCAAGTTGGCCCTTGGCTCCTCAGATCCTTGAGAACGGGTCTTTCCTGATGCATCCTTAGAACCCTACCTCCTGGCATGATGCCACAACAGTGGTGAGGTTCTGCCACTCCCACCCCTGTGCCTCAGTTTCTCTCCAATCACAGGAACTCCACAGGACCCCACACCTCCTTTCTTCCTTTCGACCTGAGCCTCTCTCTCTCTTTTTTTTTAAAGATTTATTTTATTGTTTTTGAAAGAAGGTGAGTCAGAGAGAAGTGGGAAGGACCCAGACTAGTCTCCAGAGTTGCAGATCACTAGTTCTGACAGCCTTCATTCCACACAGGTGGCTGTGGGGCCGCACAGGCGGGGAACCGAACTGGGGACCCCCGCATGGGAAGCGGCACCACAATTCAGCATGTCGGTTTGCAAGGGCCGGGGCCAGGTTTCGATCCCTGGACCTCGTGGTTGCTAGGCAAGCACTCAACCTGTTGAGCTATCCTGGCAACCCTCCTACCTGAGCCTCTTTACCCACCTCCAGGGGAACCTTCCATATCTGAGCCAGTGATCCCGGCTTCTGATCTGACCTCTAAACTCTCACCTGGGTTTGGCTGCTGAGAATGGCGATGAAGGCCCCCAGCACAGGTGCGGGTCTTCTCTGTAGAATAGGAAGGGGTGACGTGGACGACAAGTGGGCTGGTGGGTGTCAATTCTGAGGACGGTCCTGGCACAAGGAGAGCACTCAGAACTCGTAGTTGCCTGGCGCTTGTTTGGTTCTTGCCCGGGTCTCGCCCAGGTCCTGCCCAGATGGGCTGGGCCCCTGCCCTTGCTGCTACCGGCACTGAGGTGTAGAACCCGGGACAACAGGTCACAGCTTGATGTTTGAAATAGGAGGAGGGTGCTTCCAGCATCGCCCTGCACACACCTCTTGTTTAAACTGCAGCTGGCGGCCCAGCACTTAGAACCTTCTTGTGTGTCCAGTCTTCATCATCCTGACTTCACCCGTTAGCCACTCCTGGGGCCTCCGGGAACATCCCCTGAGCAGTGAGAATTATTCTTGAAAGTGTTTTTTCTAGACACCAACTCAACCTCAGGGCAAAACCAGCCCCCATCGTGTCAAAGACAACCCACTTTGGCAACCAGTCAATTGGCGTTGAAGACAAAGGGGACCCGTTGGAAACCTGGGCAGGAAGTTAGGCGCAGGTGGAGCTGAGAGGAGGACCCTGGGCCCGGAGTACAGGCAGGCAGAGAGGGGAAAGGTGCAGTTCTTGGAGAGGAGGCCACATGTACATAATGTGTAGAAATGTATATAATAATCATTAGCAGTGATTCAGCTGTCTGCTGCTGGTTTGCAAGATAAATTGCATTAATCAACACGATGCCTTCAGAACTTTGGGCGAGTCGTTTCTTATGCTAATTGGGCCACTTAAAGGAGACTGTCATTGCACCAGGATCTCTGGCTGTCCTGACAATTACTGGCATTTGCAAGGCCTGCTCTCCCAACCTCCTTTGTCCCCCACCATCACCTTTCTTTTTAATATAATATTAATGAGAAGAGCTATGCTAATTGCCGGGCCAAAAATAAAACCTTGAAAGAAGAAGGGGAAATGGGTAAGGATGTGACCAACAGTGAGACTTAGGTCACTGTAAAGGCAATGTGGAGAAGTCCTCTGGGTGGACCTTCCTGCAGAAGGCAATCAAGGAGACCAGAGACCAGGCTGGGTCAGCCAGCGTCCAGGCCTGCGGCCCTGCGGAGGACTCCTGATTCATCTTCCCTCTCCTTGGTGACCCTCAGCACTCAGCTCAGACACACCATGGACCTAGGGACTGGGGACCAACCCCAAGTTCCTAGGATCTTGGGTTAGAGAAGCCAACAGCCCCAGAACCAGATATTTCCAACCTTCTAGACAGGCCCGTCTGATTTTAGCCCGTCTCCTGAAAATCTGGCAAACAACCCACTAACCCAAGAAAGCCAAGTGCATTGCTTCTGTCAGTAAGAGACAGTGCCCATCATTGTGGGGTCTTAGTGATGTCTCAGAAGGGGGAGCTATTCATAGAATTGAGGGGCTGGTCTTGCAATGGGGGTAGGGGGGAGCTGATTGGGACTGGGCAGGGTTGTCCAAAGAACACTAGAGCTGAACAGTAGTCAAAGCAGTAAAAGCAGATTGTATTCAGGAACTATTGCAATAGGGTAATGGGGACCTCAGCAGAGAACTGGGCTCAGTTCCAAATACAGCAAGGACAAGTTGGGACTGAAAACCAAGGAGCGGGGTGGGGTCCGTGGGTGGAAAATTCCTAAGAGGAGAAATCACGGGTAAGAAGATTCTGGCTAAATTGACTTGACAGGATTCTTGCTAAAACTGGGTGATCAGATGCAACAAGGACAGACACCACGGTCGAGGCCCAGAGGGCCTGAGGAGTGGGGCTGAAGTCCTCATCAGGGTCCCTGATATGACAGTGTGGAGGAGGAGGACACAGCACGTGAGGGTTGTGAGTGAGCAGTCGCTCACAGGAGAGCAGGTTTGCTCCGGTGAGTGATCCGTTGTTCCCAGAGGGGGAGAGCTGGGGGTTCATTGTGAAGAGTGTGGATTTTCAGGACGTTCCTAGAACAAACCGCAAAGTTACTGCTCTTCTCGGTGAGAATTTCCTGGAATGGTCAGGTCGTATTCATGTGGACTGGATGATCTCCGTCTGTCAAGCAATCGGGCTGCCCTTGTCAGGGTGAGCCGGGTTCGGCCCCGCTCCAGCGCCTGGCCCTGGTCGTTACTGGACTTCATCCACCTCACCGGACACTGAATTCTATCATGTCTTGTTTCTAACTCAGTCTCTAGCATGTCCCTCTCCAAAAATCCCACTGCCACCCCCTGACTTCAGGACCTCCCTGACCCCCTCCCCATGGAAGCTTCCAGAGTGGTCCTACAGATCCCATCATGGTGACCACGCACCACTGTCACCTGAGCTTGATACCCATGCGTGCCTTGACCTGATCCTCACTTGCTTCTCCCCACACACCTCACCTCCCTTCTCCCCACTGCCGTGATGTTAACTCCGGGCAGTACCTCTGCCCCCCCACATACACACACACACCACTCACAGTTTCCCGTGTCGCAGCCTTTGCACCTGCTGTCCCGTTGCCCAAATGCCCTTCTCAGCCCGTGCTCTTGGCAAACTCTGTCCTTTAGGAATCAACGGCACCAGCCACCCTCAAGCAGGTTGCTTGCTGCTTTGTGGTCCTGGAGACCCGGCCCAAGCCACTCCCTTGGTGTCAGCTCCCTACGCACCTTAGTCATTGACAGGCAGGGTGTGCAGTCTTCCAAGTGCGCCCTTGGGATGTGTGCTGTGGCGGGAATGGGTACATCCTTCTATTGCCTTTTGGATTAAAAAAGGAAAAAAAAGAGGCATTCTTTCTTAGGCTCACGGGAACGACTTCTGCTTTCATGTTGGCCACGTGTCCTCCGCTGGTTGCCTCCTTCCTCCTTAAATCCACTGTAGGCAGCCGGTGGCCGCATCGCCACCCTGACAGGCCACCCAGAACCCCTGACCTTGACCTGGAAGCCTGCCCGTGTCTCTACCAGCTCCAGCCTGCTCCTGTTAGATCCAACACAGACTCCGCAGACGGGCAGGACAGTGTCTGCTCTTGAGTCAGGCGTAGGGAAGGGATGCGGGAGTCACCTCAGGAAACCAGACAAGGCAGACACCCGGCTCGGCATTTTCTGACTTGGGTTTCCAAGACGTGCGTTACCCTCGGACCACGGCCACAATGGCACACGTGGCGGTTTTCTCCCAGGGCTCTTGTCACAAGCCGCAGACACACCTTCGTACCTTGTTAATTCTTTCCTTGGTCCTTGGAGAGGGGCATTGCTCAGCAGGGCAAACACTGTCAGGGCAGGTTTGTCACCGAAGGGGAGGAAGGAGGGGTGAGGAAACCATGAGGAGGGATGGAGACAAGGAATGGTTCTGGATTGTTTTGTCAGCTGAGAGGATCCACAAAGGCCAAGGTGAGGAGAAAGGCATTTTCCCCAGACTTTCAAAGGTCTAGGTCCTGTCCGTTGTGCTGAAAATCCAGGCAGGTGGCAAAGGGGAGATCCACCTTGGGCCATGTGGACCCCAAGGCCTGTGGGATGGGGCTCGCGGGGGAAGGATTGTGGAGGCTGAAGGCCCCCTGCCTGGAGCCCGCTGCGCTCTAGGACAGAGGGTTCGGTGTCCAGAGCAGGTGGAGTCGGGCCGTCGCCCTGGCCGGAGGGAGCGGGCGCTAGTGGGGAAATACGAAAGGAGGCCCCGGCAAGCTGGGACGATGTCTCTGGGCAGGACGATGTTCAGGAGGCGTGTCTGTTATGGCTTCTGAGCCTCCCCTCTGCCAGGTGGCGGACGTTTCACCCTCCTCAGCAGATGAGAAAACCAAGGTTCACGGTGGTCAACTGCCAGCGGGTTTCTGCCCTCTTCCTGCAAAGCTGTTCAGGGAAGGAAAGGAAAGGAGGAGGTTGAGAGAAGGGCCCTGGGAGCACAAGACAGAGGCAGGCGCCGCGGAGTGGGAGCTGGGGGTCCAGGGAGCAGGGCAGGGCCCACAGGGGTGGGCAGGAAGCCGGGAGGCCCGTCTGGGCTGGGGTGGGGGAGGCAGGGGAAGCTGGCAGGCTGGGCTCAGGCACCCCCACCACACCAGGCCTGTCAGCCCCTCCCCCAAGTGCCCCTGAGCCGAGACCCGCCCCTGTGTAAGCCCAGAGCCAGACTTGGCATCAGCTGAAAGAAGGGACAAAGGGAGCTCTCAGGGCAGCCCCCCCAGAGACGGAGCCACCATCTGAGGACCCAGAGCCAACCCCTACAGGCTGAGGAGAGCCAAGCTCTCTCCCTGCCGCACCCCTCCAGGCCCCTCCCCCCACCGGAGTCGGCCCTCGTGAGCTGCACACCCAGGTCCTCAGTGGCACCAGGCGGTCTATCTTCTCACACTGCTTGTTGAGCCTCCTGTCCCCACGAAGCCAGGGAGCCCCTGGAAGGGAGGCGCAGGGCTGGTGCCCAGGGGCACAGCAGGTGGGCAGGGCCAGGGAAGGAACTTCAGCAGGGTGTGTGCAGCGGCACGAACCTTCTAGTGCGGGAGGGGAGCCTGCAGGGGGGGCGGGGGCAGGGGGGTCCTCACGTGAGACCTTCCAGGATCCTCAGGCACCGAGAGGCGGGTGGGGGCCGGGGGAGGTCCTCCCACACCCCTTCTTAGTAAGTGAGTCATTGGCGTAGCAGTGCCCTGACTGATGAGCCCAGCGGAGCGTCAGCATCTTCCATGTGAAGCCACAGATCAATCTGCCCTGAGTGGCCGGGGAGGGTGGGCCGACAGGGAGACCCCCTAGTGTTCTGGGGTCCCTGTCTCTTCCCAGTGATGCCTCAGCCTACAGCAAGCCGAGCTCAAGCTTGCCTTGTCCCCCACGGCCACCCCAGCCTTCCTGAAGCGCCTCATTCCTGCCCCCTCCAGCCCACTCCACCTGGCACCCACCCAGGGTACAAGGCAGCCCTCTTGCCCCCCTGCCTCTGTCCCCGCCACCCTGGACGATCTGATCCATCAGCCCAGCGTGGTCCAGACCTGGCACTCCAAACCCCGGTCCCGTGCTGACTAGAGCAAGTCGGGTCCAGGATGCCCGGTACGAAATCGGTCGCAACTCCGCCACACCCATTTCCCACTCTGAGTGCGTCACCAGACTCCTCCCTGGGGACCCAGAGCCCTGTCTTCCCAGGGCCTCCCCATGAAGGTGCCTTCCTTCTGCCTTATCATGGTCTGAGCGCGTCACATCCCAAAGGGTGTACCTTCAGAGGGGACCCGGAGCCAGTGAATGTGACTGGTTCCCGGGCGCAATGCTCCGATGCTGTGACATTAGGCACTGGGCGGGCCAGGTGGAGGAGGTGGGTGCAGTTCTGGACTGCAGGGGACCCCCTTACTCCCCTTACCACACATTGCAGGTGACCGTGGGATGTCCCGGCTCCGCACCCAGAGGTGGCCTCCACTGTAGGCCAGGGAAGCACAGCGTGCCTCTCCCCGGGAAGGCACCATTTGGAGTAATCAGTTTTTTTAATTACTTGTAATTAAATGTGTGTAACCTGCCCAGCTGCCGCTCCAGGAACTGGGACAGAACTCCTGGGGGTGCCGTGGGTCGGGCATGCCCTGGGAGGGTCCCAGCCGCTCTTCAGCTACCTTGGTGCCAAGGAGGGTGGGCATCCCCAGGGCCCGGGGAGGTCTGGGCAGGGGGCTGCAGAGACCACAGCCTCCAAGGAGGCTGCCTGCATTTATGGGGTGGGGGGTCTTCTGATTCCTGGGGGCCTCTGCCCATTTTCCCTTCAGCCTGGAGCAGCAGGACGCCTGCCCAAGTCCTGCCCCAAAGGCAGGTTCTTGCTGGAGGCTCCCACTGGACCATTCCCACCCTCCTACGCCCCCCCCCCCCCCCCCCCCCCCCCCCCCCCCCCCCCCCCCCCCCCCCCCCCCCCCCCCCCCCGCCCCGGTGTCCTGCCTCGCCCTCTAGCTCTCTCTGCCCTGCCCCTGTCTTCATCTTTCTCCTACTCCCCCACTTGATCTCCCATTTAGGAGCGTTGGTAGAACATTTAAAATCAGAGAGAAGCGACCTCCTTGCTCCCCTGCAGCTGCCTTCTGAGGGACAGGCCCTGGGGGGGGGCCTGCTGGGGGCAGGCCAGGTGCAGCGTAATGGTGCATCCAGTAAACCCCTCCTTATGGGAGCGCCACCCCACCAGCCCCGGGACTCCCGCCCCTCAGGAGACTCCTGAGGCCTCCCCATGGGGCACACACCCCTCTCTACCCTCTTACTTCAGTTCTCCCCTCCCCCCAACCCTTGTCCGACATCTTGCACACACGGCTTATGCAGACTCTGGACCCACAGGAAGAGGGTTCCAGAGGGTGGAGTGGAATTTGGGGTTCCAGGCACTGTGGTTAGATAAGGGGGGCACGCTTCGCTCTCAGAATCTTCCAAACGGGCACAACGCCTGTGTGCGTCTCTGAGGATGGAAAGGCCACTCGCAGGCTAGGCCACCAGGGCGAATGCCCCCCTGCAACTGCATGTCCCTCGTGTGTCACGCGGAAATGGTGACAGCTCCCGTCTTCAGGCTCACACGCCACTGCATGCCGCTGAAAGCCCTCTGCCGACACATACACGGGGTTAGCGCGTGGAGAGCAGACACGGGGAAAGACACAGGAAGCCGTGCAAATGCACACAGCAATCGTGGCTCCTATTAACTCCCAAGGGAGCGAGCTCTCACGCCTCACACCAGAGCCTCCCCTGGTCTCGGCCAGGACCGGTTCTCCCAGAATCCAACTCATTGCTCCTGCTGCAGCCTGCTTTCCCTGCCTGCCCAGGGCACAGACAGCCAACCGGGGGGTCTTAAAAACAGCCCCCAGTAGCCATCGTGCTCAGCGTTATTTCCTCCTTCCTCTCCCCCTCCGCCTGCAGGACCTCCAGGAAGTCGCTTGTCCTCTGTCCCAGGTGCTGATTGTGGGGTGTACTCCGTTAGCCTGCCCTTAGCCCTGGCTGCCTGGCACTCTATGGGACAGGCAAGGTGGGGGAAAGTGTCATTCAGTGATCTGGCTTTAACCTGGCATGTACTCTGGGTGCCCAGCCCAGGGCCTGGCACCACCCTGCTCATGCAGGACTCATCCTCTCCAGAGAGATCCAGGTATGGACATCTGGAGCAGGCAGTTGCTAAGCATTACGAGCCCATCAGACAGCCCTGAGCAGGGGGTGGTTGAAGGGACAGCAGTGGGGGTAGGAGTCAATGCTGGGGAGGTCTCGTGGGCTTCCTGGAGAATGGGGAATCTTAGAAGTCTTTGAAGAATGCGTAGGAGCTGGGTTTGGAGGGAGGTCACTCTTGGAAAGCAGAACAGTGTGGGTAAAGGAGGGCGGAAGGGCAGGCCATGGTGGCAAGCAGCCTGGCAGGAGTGAAAGGGGAGGGTCTGGGGAGTAGGGAGGCTGAATGGGGTCTACCTCAATACACCGGCACACATAAGGCTTGTCCACACACGTATTCCGGGAGAGCCAGGGTTTGCAGGGCGTGAAGTGTGGGCAGTGCCCAGGTGGTCTTGGTCTCTTCCTGCCCCCACCACACAAGCTCCCCACCCCCCAAGGGCGGGGGTAGGGGGAGCAGACGTGGAGGCTGAACACAAAGCCTGCCTGGCCAAGCAACCCACAGCTCTGAACCCTTAGACTGCACCCGGGCGCCATCTGGTGGTTGTGTGGTGCACTGTGCCCTTCGAGGTGCCAGGCTTCTTAGAGCCTTTGGGATGTCACTGAGAAATGACATCCCTGCTACACACGCAGAGAATCATCAATGGCCGGTCATGACTTGGCCACCCCAACCCAAGTGCACACAGGGCCTCACAAGAAAACTCCAGCAAATACACATAGACACACTTCTCTTTACCTCTTCTCATCAAATACAATTTTTAGGAAGTAAAGGTAGCAAACACTACTCATAGCCCAGCACAAACATAGCCACAAGGAACAACTCCTGTGTGTTCCCATTCGGCTGTGGTCTGTTTCCAGGATGCTGTTCATTCTCTCCTGTGGTCACACTGCACGTCATACTGGCGCCCACAAGGTTTCGAGACCTCCTTCTTCAGTGTGAGAACTGGGGTTCGGCAGGCAGCCCCCACTGGTGTGAATGCTCACACAGACACACACATGCCCTGGAGACCACCCTGGGGACCCACATAATCCATGACATGTTCCAGCCCAAGGGGCTGCCTCACACTCACTGGAACGGTGAAGTCAAACAGACTTTCTTGCATTGGTTTGGCCCCATGAGGCTCACAACACATCTTCACATGCACTCACTCAAGCACTAGATATTACGGCCCCCATGACTGCCGGGCCCTGAGGTTCAGAGAGGTTATCTCGTCCAGGGTCACAGACCAGGAGCTTGCTATAGGGACCCCAGCCTCCCTCCCCTGTTCTCTGCCCTGTGCTCCCTGGGGAGAGCAGGAGGGTGCTTACAGAACAGAAGCCTCGGGTGCCATTTCCAGTGAGGGGAGGGGGAGGCAGAGTGCGGCTGCAACGCCCGGAGCAGGGTGGATGCCCACTCCTCACTCCTGCTCTTTCCTGCTGCCCAGAGGCCTCCCCAACACGAAGGCAGGAGCCCTTCCCCCAGCAAAGCTGCCACAGTGGAAAACAGAAAGTGAGGTCACTTACTCGGTACGAGGTGAAGGCCACCCCTGGGGCCAGCCACGGGGCCAGCCCTTGCACTGTCCATGCTGACACCACTCAAAGAAGGCTGCTGTCTATGGGGGGGCCCCACGGACTGCTGGCAGGGAGCAGGAGGACTCGGGGGGAGGTAGAGAAGCTGCCATGTGCCCCTGTGTCTGTGTCTGTCTGTGTCTGTTTGTGTGCACAGAGACACTGTTATTTTTTTCCCCAGTCTAAAGTCCTATATGGATGCAAAATGGCCACAGCCTTCCCAGAACAGACTAGCCAGGGATGTCTTGAGAAGGCTAGGTAGAGGGGGACGAGGAGGTGGCATCTAGAATGAGATCCAATGTTCCTTCATACCCGGAGACTGGGACACGTGCAAACACACACACAACCCTGAGCCCCACAGACAGTGCAACCTGCTCACATCCATGTATGGGAAGACCACAAACAAGCAGAGAGGCCCAGATCAGTCAAAGAGAGGTGGAAGGAATCAGGGCGAGCTTCCTGGAGGAGGGGGATTCTGAGCCTAGTGGCCTCAGAAATCCATTAGGGAGACAAGTCAGTGCCGGCTATGAGCGAAGCATTGGTAGCATCTCTGTTTGAGTACCTTATTTAATACTCACAGAAACCCTTACCTGTAGAAATTAACATTTCCCTTTCTATAGATAAAGAAACTGAGGCTCAGCCAAGTCAAGTGATTTATTTTATTTAAGGTCACACAGCCAATAAGTGGCAGAGCTGTGATGGACACTTTAGCCTTCCTGGCTCCCAAGAGCATTTTATTTCATCAACCTTAGTGTCAGAAGGAACCTAAGTGGTGGTTGGGCCCCACTGAGTACGGGCACAGATGGTCGCCCCAGGGTCAGGCAAAGCAGACTCCACGCTGCAAGGCGGCCCGGACCCTTATTGGAGCAAGAGATGCTCCTGACACATCCTGACCCTAGAGTTGGGTGAAAACCCTGCCACCTGTCACCCGTTGCTTTCCAGTCCATCGGAGACAGTGTGATGCCCCTACCCCACTCCAGCCGCACGGGAACTGGCTTCCAGACACCCTTTTTAAAAATGGGTCCAAATAAATGCTCTTCTATGTCTGAGCAGCCCCCATATTTCCACCTAAGTGTCAGCATCCCTGCATGGCGTGTGGCCCTGACTTGCCATCGGCAGCAGTAGGAATCCTGAGCCAGTCACCCAAGTGAGTAAGTGCTCCCTCCCTCTCCATTCCTCTAGGATCTCCAGGGCCTGACTGACAGCCACACCTCCAAGCCGGTTATTCACACCCGTGGGTCAGTTTCCTGCGGGTTACAATCAAATCTGCTGAGACCCAGCCTCCTCCTCTCCCTCTGTCCCCCTGACACCCCCACGGAGGGAGTCCCAAAGCATGGTGCTCTTCCCCACACACCAAGGTGGTTCCTATCAGCATCCCTACCTTACCAATTGTTCTAAGAAGAGAGATTAGGCTTTTCCTGTGTGAATGCAAGGAGGCCAAGGAGTGGAAGTGGCTCAGCCTTCTACTTGACCTCAGTGAGGAGGTGACTAGAGACAGCTGACTCTCAGGTGGAGTGCGCACCCCATCAGGGCCGCATGAGGGCGGGAGGGTGCTGTGAGATTCATGCCCGTATCTCATGGGGGGGGGGGGGAGGGCGGTGAGCTTAGAGCCCTGGCATCTTCCAAGTCTGTGAGGCACTGTCACCATCATCTGTGTCAGCGTGGACACCATTCTTCAAGAACAAGGTGTGATTACTTAGCATGACCGTCTGAGAAAACCCAGCAAATCCCTACCCTGGGGGCCTCCATCCAGGGTGTAGAAGACGGAGAGGGAACGGAACCCCTGGGGTTCACCCTCAGGCTTTGTGAGGAAATGCTGAGATGCTGCACTGGGGGCACAGTAACGTTGTCACTGCCTGAGAGAGCCCAGCTTGGTCAGCACTGAGTCCAGCCCAGCTGTCACAGGTGTGCACCTGAGAGCTCAGAACGTACCATCGAGCTTCCCAGCGGGTGCAGCATTTCTGAGGTCACAACGTGCCCCAGCCCGGGAGCTGCCTGAATGTCCTGTGCTCCAGGTTTGCAGGAAAGTGTGGGCTGACACCCCCCGTGCCACCCCAAGCCCCAGCGTGAGGGTTGATGAGGAATGCATTGTATGGGGGAAATAACGGGGCAGCCAGAATCCCAAGAATGCCAAGGCTGGGAACAGCTGCACCCGGGGAAACCCTGTGCCCACCTCTCCCCTCAGCCTCCCCTCCCTGCTCGCTCCTGCCCTGCTTTCATTCCCTGGCCGGAGTGCAACCATGTGTCCACACAAAACACACCCTAAGACAAAGACTTCCGAGCCTTTGCACACACATGACTCCATGCACGGGTACCCACGAGTCCACGTGTCCAGGTGCAAGGACCCCCACAGCCAAGCTCAGGTGAGCACTGTCTCCTGGGCACGGCAGAGGTCCCCACTGTCCAGTAAAGAGATCCATTTGGGGTGCAGACACTCCCCCTCCCTGCACTGAGGGAGTGGCTTGGCAGTAGGGCCAAATTTATCATCATTATCCTAATATCATCTCCAGGCTTGACAGTGGCAGCAGCTAAAGAAAATACCAAGGCTTAACTTGGGGCACGCGGGAGAATGAGGCAGAAGATAGGAAATATGATTGATGAAGGAAATCAATGCAATCATAATACTCTGTGCCTGTAAAATTGGGCTGCGCTCCCAGTGCCCACGGGCCCACTTCAGCCTGCCAGTCAGAGGATATTGGGGACCCTGGGAGCTGGGGCCAGGGTGGATGGAGGGACCCGCATGCCAGCAACACTACCCATCTCCTTTCCCAGCCTTCCTTGGGGGAGAGTCGGGGTGCAGGGCATTGTCTAAAGAGAAAGACTGAAGAAAGCAAGTTAACTTATATCAAGCTGAGTCTTGGGCACTTTTGCTCACATAGCTTGTTCTACTCACATTACGACCCTGTGAAGATAGAAAATTCTTTTCTGCATTTTCAAGTCCATGAAACTGCAGCACAGAGAGGTTAAGTGACTAAGTTAGGGTCACACAGCTAGTCATGGCAGAATCAGTGGTGCTATCGATAGTATCATAGGTGTAGAAAAGCTGTAGGGCAAGTGGTCCCCAAACTTTTTGGCACCAGGGACCAGTTTCAAGGAAGACAGCTTTTCCACAGATGAGGGGCGGGGGATGGTTTCTGGATGATTCAAGTGCATTACAATTATTGTGCACTTTATTTCTATTATCATTACACTAATATGTAATGAAATAATTATACAATTAATCTAATGCCTCTGCTGATCTGACAGGAGGTGGAGCTCAGGTGGTAATGAGAGCGACAGGGAGCGGCTGTTAATACACATGAAGTTTTGTTCGCTCACTTGCCCCCAAAACATCCCCCCTGCCTATCCCAGCCCCTAGAATTCTACCGTTAGCAATATCCTGATGAGTTAAGTCACGTCCTTTTTAGATTATAAAATGCGGTGGTGGTAGTGCTGATGGTGACAATAGTGATGGTGGTGACAATGGTGAGGGTGACCGACCGCGATGGTTTTTCAGACATGTTTGTCCCTAATATAGGGCACGGGGGTCAAGGTACAATACAGAGAGGCTTGCAAGGGAGTACCGAAGATCCGTGTATTTCCACTGTACACCTTTTCCAGAATGAGCCACGGACTCTCCACCATGGCCTGAGAAACCCAGACACAGGTGGAGCAGGCTTGCTTCCTGGTAGACTGGGACAGGAGCAGTCTTCTGTCACTGAGGCAAATCCCTGACAAGCCAATTGTGCTAAGGAGGGGCGGGGTGGGGGGGAGTCTGATTGTAAAACGACTTCCAAGGCTCCACCACCTGCGTTCTTGCCTGTCTAGGGGCAAAGCGGCAGTAACTGGGGAGCCTTCTAAGACCGCTGAGAACGAGGCAGGCGTCCATCAGAAGAAGAAGTGAAGGAATGAGTGAAGGAATGAATGAACGCACTTGCTGAAGTCGGGGCAGGGAAAGCCATTCTGGGAAAGACGGCTGGGGAAACAGGCTGATGGGGGGCGCAGCCCTGAGGCCTGGGCCCGTCTCAGGAAGGAGCCTTGAAGCGGCTCCGAAGGCGGGGAGAGTCCCGAGAAGGGGCATGGGCCTCGCGTCTCTCCACCAGCGCCTCTCCTCTCCCACCTCCCGGGGCCCAGGGCCACCGCGTGCCCCTTTCTGATCAGCGCCTGGAGCCCCGGGGGCAGCGGGTGCGGGGAGCCGGCGGGCGCGGGACGCCCCGGCCCGCGAAGCCGCCGAGCGGGGAGCGGGGAGCGGAGCGCGGCCTGGGCCAGGAGGAGGCCGGCAGTGGAGCGAGACGGAGCGGGGCTCCCGGGGAGCCCGGGGTCCCGGGGCCGCGCCGGCGGGTCGGCCGGGGGTCGGGGGTGACCGCGCTGGCATTTCCCAGGGCGCACGGGGCCAGCGCCCGCCTTGACGAGACCTGGGGAGCGCGCTAGACTTTCCAGACCTAATTAGTGTCTAATGGCCCGGAGAGACGCCGCCTCCGCCGTCACCGGCCGCACCACCCGCGCGCCGCAGATTCTTAATTAACCTTTAAGGGGACGGCCCGCTGGTGGCCGCCTCGGGGGCCGGGGCGGGGGAGGGTCTGAGAGTGACTCCGGCCGCCCCCTTTACAGCAGGCTTGCGACAGGGCTCCGGGGCTCGCGTCCCCACCGACGGGCTACCGACTCGCGCCTTTGCCTGCCCACGGGGTGGTGGCGCTGCGAACCAGACGGGACAGCGAAAAGAGGGAGACGCGCGGCCATCTGCCGCGGCGGCCCCTAGGGGGTGCAATCGGCCGGGGGCGCCCCGGCGAGCAAGGCCTCCAGGGCGGCGGGAGGGTGGCAGGGATGCAGGGCGGGGGACCACCAGGCTGAGGGGGAACTGGTCCCCACGTGAGGAAGTAGGCAGGGGAGGTGGTTCAGAAGCCCCCTGCCTCCTGCAAAGAATGTGAGAGGAGGCAGGATGATCCAGGGGCAATCCAGGCAGAAGACAGCCCTGCCCGAAATATGTTTGGATCCCAACCTGCAGGCCCAGAAGGCATTGGAAGGTGTAAGCCTGGTCACTGGGTGGTGGCAGTGACATTCCTAAAGCTAAACAACTCAGAGTCAGGCTTTGGGCTGGATGTTATGCGGATCTGTGGGACAGCCAAAGGAGGGTGACCAAGAGGATCCCGGAATGTGATGGGGAAGTGGGTAGGCGTGGCGATGGAGATTTGGGGATTGCCTCTTCGGGAGTGCAAATAGAAAAGAAAGAGCTGGATAAAGTCCCGAGGAGAGGAGGGTAAGGGGCCCTCAGCTCCTGGGAGAGGCTGGTGCTAGGGGTGGGGGAGGGGAGGGGAGATGAGCCTACATGGCCGGTTAAGGGGGTTGGGAAGAGAAGCAGGAAGAGCGCGCCAGCCAATCCATGCACTCCAGCACCCCACCCGCACACACCCCAGTCTGCACACCACACACACATCACACACACACACCCCAGCCAAACACAGCCTACCCTGTACACACCTATGCCCCCCCCGCACGCCATTTGTACACACCACAGTCACACGGTGCACTCCCGCCTTCATACCTCGGCCTGACACACGTGTGGGCAGTGCCTGTGACCCAGAGACCCTGGCGTGTTCCAGGAGGAGGGCCATGATCGATGCTTATTAATGAAGCTGCCCGGAGATGGCTAATTGATGGCGGTGTGCGGCTGTTGTCTGGAATTTAACCTGATTCATCATTTAGCCTGTTGGAGGCTGGAGAGCTGTGTTAATTAATGCCAGGAAAACAGACTTGGACGAGCTGGCAGTACAGCCTCATATTAGAAAACTGGAGAGCAAGGGGCAGAGGGAGGGAGAGAGAGAATGATTAAATCTAAAACCCAGGGACAAAACAAATTCCAAAAGCAAATGTCGGTGCCATTTCTGGGATGACTCAGATTTGCGCTTGGCCAGCATCATCCGGCTGTGGTGTGCGGATTAAGAGCAATTTCCTCTAGATCTGTCTTTACTTGGTGTGGGCTTTGTTTTCCCCTTTAATGTGCCCAGGGACTCTTTCTGCAGGCTTAGGACTGAGCCCCAGTGAAACAAGAGGGAGGGTCCTGGGTCTGGGTAGGGTGGTGGGGAAGGCAGGACCCCTCCCCTGGGCCTGGACAGGGTTCCCCCTGGCATCAGGGTAGCAGTCCCAGGAAAGCTTGGTCGGGGCAGGGGGAAGGACTTGGAGCATGTGACTCAGGGACAGGCTGAAGGGAGACGGGGAGAAGAGGAGGGACAGTAGGCTGTAGACAACACGGACAAGGGTCTCTGTTCAACCTCCAGGGCCTGGCTGCCCACTCCTCTTATCAGAACCACCGCTCAGCTTGTTAAGAGGCTGAGGATGGTGGGGGTCCCACTATGGGCTAAGAACGGTCAGCTGCAGCCAGAGAGAGCCCCCACCCACCCACCCCGGTGAGGCCCAGAGCCAGGCCCAGGGGGTGGCGCTCTCAGGGAAGGGCTAGAGACCTGTCGTGAAGGGAGGGCTGGGAGCATGTTTTGATGGGAGAAACCAATTCTCAAGTCTGCCATTGGGGGCAGTCTTGGAAGATGGGCTTGACTTGCCCTGTGGAGCTCCTATAGCAAAGCAGCTGAGCGGAAACAAGGGGAGGGGGGTTCGCCTGCAAACACATCCTCTCATCCCTAGAGCTGGCCAGTGTGGGTACAGGACGCCCTGTGCAGGGGGGAGCCCCCGCCCTGTGCAGGGGGGAGCCCCCTCCCACCCCCACCCCATAGTGTGTGAGCAGATACTGAAGAGCCACCCGCTAGAGCTGAGGAAGGGGCTTCCATGGGAATTGGGGGTCGGCCCCTGCCAAGTGCCGGGTTGTTGTGGCTGGGCATCTGGGCACTTGGTTACACCTCTGACTAAGGGCAGAAGGCTCAGTGCATGGCTGGGACCTGGGCAGGTTGGTCCTGAACACTGTGTGAGCAAGGCCCTTCCCCAGACAGGGTGCGGAGCTCCTGGGGGGAAGGACTGTGTCCTTCAGGTGCCCTATGCTGTTCTTGTGCCAGAGACCAGGGCTTGTCACTCAGAGGTGTTCACTAAGCATTGAATGGATGAATGAATGAATGAATGAATGAATGAACTTTGTGGCCTAGCAAAGCAATAGGCTCCTCCAATACTGGTAGGCCAGGTGGATTGGGCAGAGCAGGGGTAGTTGGAAGGGAGGATTTGGGGGGATAGGGGACCACAGCTCCCTGAGTTCAGGGCGTGCCTGCCTCAGCAGAGCATG
Organism: Craseonycteris thonglongyai; assembly: GCA_004027555.1. Classification (NCBI taxonomy): domain Eukaryota; kingdom Metazoa; phylum Chordata; class Mammalia; order Chiroptera; family Craseonycteridae; genus Craseonycteris; species Craseonycteris thonglongyai. Next base: position 61,970 of record PVKE010000028.1, on the reverse strand, counting down.
GCCTCTCCCCTCTCTCACCTCCAGGTCTCAGCTCTTCCCCTGAGGCTGTCCGATCTTTTCAGCTTACTAGAGTCCACAAGAGAGCTCAGGGAATAAGGGATAGGAAGCAAAAAGGTCAGATATTAAGTATCCTCTCATAAGCGAGGGAAATACTAAGGAAGAAGGAGAAGAGGAGGATGGGAGAGAGGAAAGGAGGGAAGAAGGAGAGCATAGCTGTCTCTCATTTATTGAACACTGAGGTGCTGGGCATTGTGCTATCGCATTTAACCCTCTCCTTGCCCCTCGAGGCCATGTGACTCTACAAGGTCAAATAATTTCCCCGTCTAATGTGAGCAAGTATATGGCAGAGCTAGACCTCCCAACTAAATCAGGGCTTGCTTCATCCAGAATTATATATCCATTGCTGTTTTACACACACACACACACACACACACACACACACACACACACCCTGGGAGGGCTAGCAACACAACCCGGCTGTGCAGGCTAATAAGCTTGGTTTCCACGGCAGCAGATTTTAATTAGGACCACGAGGGTCCTCCCACCTTGGTCAGGGCAGCCCTAGCTTGTTGGTGGGAGCAGGTGAGATGGACTTGGGGCTTGGAGACAAAAAGACAGGCTGCCCTTGGCCAGGTGGACCCCAGGGCGCCCTGACTGGCAGGTAGAGGCATGGGAGCCCAACTGCACTATGTACCGCATCTCAGTGATGTGTGGCGGCGTCAGCCTCGCCCACCTCACCTGCCACAGCCCCAAGAAGCATTTACCCACACAGATGGCTCCCAACCCCAACCCCATTGCCATGGGGGACAAGAGAAACCAAAAAGCCAGCCGGGGAGTCCCTCCCTCCTGGAAATCTGCAGAAGAGACCTTTGACTGGGTGGGGAAGTACCATCTTTGTTTGTGGCAGCCCATCCAGCCCTGCGAGTGGGGGAAGCATTCCATAAACTTCGACTGCGTAGAGCAAGGAGCGGGTGGAGAGAGGGAAGCAGAGAGAAGGCTCCGTCTGCACGCGAGCGGTTGCTGGACACTGCAGCGCGGAGCAGCCTGTTGCATAGCAACTGCCAGGGGCCTGTGCGGGGGGCCTGGACCAAAGAGGCTGCGAGCACCAAGGCTCCATGACCCACCCACCTCCTCGCCACACACACAGAGCTCCCCACCCTCACGTGCCTGGGGTGACAGCCAGCTCAGGCGGAAGCCTCTCTCCGCCCCACCATTTAGCGTGCTAGGGGTTTGCCCCCCTTGTCTCCCAGGCCCCCTTCCCCGTGGAAGGCGGACAAGGTCAGGCTGGGGCTGGGGACTAGCTGTCAGCCTAGAATCCAGAATTAAAGCCAGGGTGCGGACATTTTTCTTTGGCCCGTTGAGTATGCCCTGTGCAGACGCCTTGCACTTCCGTCTCCCCGCAGCTGGAGCGGGGCCCCCGGGACCCAGACGACGCTAGCCCTTCCTGAGCGCAACATTCACCGGGCGCTTCTCGGGCGCCCCAGCCCCGGCTCCACTCTGTGCATGTGGCCCAGGCCCCAAACTGGCAGGGGATGCCAGTGTCCACAGCACAATCTCAGGCCACAGAGGCCCCCTGCCTCCCCCGACCTGCCAGTGACTCTCCTCACACTCTCTGCCACCCTTCTGGCCCTTTTCTCCACTCACCCAGATCGGCTACAGTTTTCTGTGCCCCCGAATGCACCCCTGGCCGTATCCTACCCACCTATGCGTTTGTTTACGTGGCTGGTTGGGTTTCAGGGGGGACCAAAGGACATAAAGCCACATCACATGCTCAGCACAAAGTTGGGTGTTTGGGAACGACCGATGCCTGTCGCCTACCGTGCCCCCTCATGCCTTTTGGTCCCCCATCCAGGCACATGCCTGCAGCCCAAGGAGCCCCACCTCCTCACAGCCGTGTCGTTCCGCCAGGCGGTCTGGGCCTCTTTTGACAGAAGCAGACCAGAGGGAGTCCGGAGGCCGGGACTCGCAGAGGGCCTAGTGTAAGTGGGTGGGCCCCGTCACGGCACGCCTGCTGGAGGACTCGCCTCTGCGGACAGATGTCAGGTAGAGGTGAAGGACAGCGAGCGGCCTCGAGGCAGCATGCGGAGAGCGCGAGACGCTCCTGTGGATGACCCAGAGAGGACAGCTAGTACTTTGCCAAGGGACGGGTGGAGGGCCTTGGCTGGCAGCCAGGGCAACTCTGAGCCGGCCCATCTGAATGAGGAGAGGGGTGAAGAGCTGGCAGGCCCTACATGGGGTGTGCGTCCAACCCCACATGCATCAGATGGCCTCCTTTGAGAGGGGCGTGGACGCAGCACCGGCTTTATTAAAAATCTTATCTGGAGGGTTTGCATTTCAATGGGCTGTGGACTTGCATATTTTAACAAGAACCTCGGGTTCTTCCGTGTGCTCTGTGCTCACTGGCTGTCTCTCTAAACAATGATCTCTGTTTCAATAATCGCTTTCTAATCTGAAAATACAGCAACACCACTTTGCTGGAAGGAGGGAGGATTACAGGGTCTTCCTCTTTCAGCCGGAAGCAGGGCTGTGTGGCGAGTTACCACTTTTGGCCTCTGGACACACCTGTCACAGGGGTGTGGCTGAGGCAAGAGGGCATAACGCCCGGGATAGGATGCAGTAGAGGATTCAGGCATCCATTTGGTCAGTGAGCATTTATTAAACACCTGTGGTGTGACAGGTGCCATGCTGGGTTCTGAGTGGGCAGCAGAAACAACATGGGTGGGTGTGTGGGCTTCACTTCATAAAGAGGAAACAAACAATGAGCAAATAAATCTGCAAATTTGGGACCGTAGTGGTCCCCATTGTCTACTGTTGTGGCAAGGCAATGAAGGAGAAGTGGGGAGCCTAAGAGGACCTCTAATTTCGACTGCAAGGCCCAAGGGGAATCTGAGAGCTGAGGAGGTTTGGTAGGTAGCCAGGCAGAAAGGGGGGCCGAAGCCGTTGCCCCGACAGGTGGCCTTCAGGATCTGCCCCTCATCCCGGGATGGGGTATCACCAAGGGGCCTGACCAGGGTGGGCCTCAGAGTCTGGGTGGTGGTCCAGGGGCTCCAGTGATGTCAGGTTTCACTCTGCAATTACCACTGGGGGTGTCCTTGAGTCAGAACTTTACGATGACAACAGGCAGCCTCCCTCGAATTTCTAACCCCTCTGTGGAATGAACCCTATGCAATGTATGAAGGAGATAATTGGAACACTCATATATTTACATCAACCGACAATAATGTGCACTGTTCTGCCATTCTGCTGCAAGCCCTTCCCACCAGGGGACATGGGGCAGGGGTTCACTCTTTCATTCCCAGGTTACAGAGAGCCTACTATGGGCAGCACAGGGACACCAATAGGACACTTGATTCAGAATCTGCTCTCCTGGGCCTTTAAACAAATCATGTCTCTGGTAATTGATTTGTTAATTACGATTTGCTCAGTGCGAAGTCCTAGCTGAGGGCTAAGTCGCTAGAGAGCATCCCCACTGTAGTCCCACAATCTCCCACGCGAGTTCTCTGTCCTAAGCAGATGGTCGCTTCCTTACCAGCAGCCTCTTCTACCAAAGACGGGATATTCTCAGTGTACCGTCCCAACATTGTCCAAAGTTCATCTTTATTTTTTTTAAGATTTATTTTATTGTTTTTTGACAGAGACAAAGAGAAGGGGCAGGGCCCAGAGCAGTCTCCATAGTTGTACGTCATCAGTTTCCAACACGGTTTTGTTCCACATGGGTGGGTGTGGGCCGCACAGTGCAGGAACTGGGTGGGGGCTTTCGCATGGGAGGCGTGCCCCTTCAAGTCATGGGCCAAACCAGGGGTGGGGGGGTGGTGAGAACCAAACTGGGGGCACATCCCAGTTCAGCATATGGGCCACATGGGCCAGGGTCGGGATTCGATCCTCAGACCCCAGGGCTGCTTACATCCCGGCTTCCCCCAGAGTTCATCTTTAAAAGACCGATCTTGAGAAACAACCTTTCTCTACGTGGAGTACGTGCACAGCCTGGGCAATGCTGAAAACACACAAGGGTCAAGGGAACGCCTGGTGCCTAGAGCTGGTGGACGGAGAGAAACTTCCAAGACACTGGGGGCCCAGAAAGGCATCACGTTCAGAGTAGCTTCCTGGACATGCACCCTGGGCAGTCACACTGGGCCCCACGCTGAGAAGGCTCCCACGCTTGGGGGTTAGTGCTCTGTAGTCACCATCTTAAAATTCTTAAAATATTGTCTTTAAACTTTCATAAATGAAGGTGTGGGACAAAGGAGCATAGGTAGGGGGTCTGGGGCCTCTCTGCTCATGGGCAATTCTGCCTCCCACCACTTGCCTGATCCACACACATCCCTGGCCTCACATGAAATCACTTTCCCCTCACAGTAGGCTGACCAGATGCACCATTTTAAACGGGACAGAAAACAACTGTACTGTCCCATTTCAAGCAGTACGTCTGGTCAGCCACTGACACTTTGAATTTAGCCCAGTGAGACTGGGCTGCCCACACATACCGTGTGAAACAGGACAACAGAGGGAGCCGGGATGGCTCAGCAGGTTAAGCCCTTGCTTTGCAGCCCCAGGGACCAAGGATCAAATCCCGGCCCTGGCCCATGTGGACCCATATGCTGAACTGGGGTGTGCTTCCCATGTGGGAGGCCCCCAGTTTATTCCTCACCCCCTGGTTCAGCCCCTGGCCCATTTCCGCCCTGTGCGGCCTCTGCCCACCTGTGTGAAATGAAATCATGTCAAAAACTGACGATGACATGTAACTATGGAGACTGCTCTGGGCCCTCCCCCTTCTTTCTGTCTCTCTCTGTCTCTGTCAAAAACAATAAAGTAAATCTTAACAACAACAACAACAAAAGAAATGAGACAGTACTGTTGTTTTCCGTCCCACTTAAAACGGTACCCCTGGTCAGCCAACCTCAAGGCCAGCTAACAGTGGCCTGTGTACAAGTCCGGGGAGGGCCAGTTCTATTCAACGTGAGCTGTCCTAGACTGGCAGCACCGTGGCATGTCTGGCTGGCTAGCAGGGGCCATGTCTTAGTGGGGTGAGCCTCTTGCCCAGGTACCCACAGTGTCCCTGGTACAGCATTTACAACACCCTTCAGAGTGTCCCGTCCACTGGGGGGTTGCCAAGGGCAGAGGTGAGGTTCATCTTGACTTCCCAGGGAACCCCCCTCGGCTGAGTAGCACCAGGTCCATCTGTGGTCATTACGAGGGGGCACCCCGCAGTCCTCAGGCCCATTTCTTCCCCCGTGTTGCAGGGTAGAGCTCTGGGTACCTGTGAGCGGTCTCCATGCCTGCAGGGACGCTCTCTTCCTCCTGAGCCCTCCTGAGTCTGGCTTGCCTTTGTCTCCTCTGACCAGCTCAAGCCACCCTCCAGCCACGTGCCACAAAAACAAATTGTGTCATTTTGATGAGTCTGCACAGGACTTAGATGTTCTGCTCTTTGTAGTTAAAATTGGCATCACACAAAATAAAGATGAATGGTAGCATCCGTGCTAATAATTTGAAATGGAGGTTTTTCTTTAGTTAAACCTACATCAGATAGCCAATAAAAATACCATGACAAGTCAAGAGAGAAAGAGACCATGACAGAAGAAGCTTTCTGGCTTAGTGCTTTGGGGATGCTTTCTTCCTTGCCTTTCCAACAAAAGACTTGCAAATGACCGCATTGTTCCATGTAAAAGCTGATGCTTTTGTCTAAAATTGTTAGACCAAATATTGGGAGTCGTCTTACACACGGGAGGAACCGGGTATTGATTTCTTCATGTTGGTTTGAAAAGTAGGGGGCGTCTTATACACGGAAAAACACGGTGTGTCTTCTTCCCAAAGCAGCGATACCACTGAGACTGGGGCACAGATGTCCCAGCGGGGAGCCTGCTGCTCCCCACTTCCACGGCCATCCCGTGCACTGGGGTGAGGCGCAGACCGTGTTCTCTGAGTTCTCTGAGAAGCAACAGTGGGACGGCTGAGGCGTGGGAGCCAGGCGTGGGTGGGCAGGGCCTGAGAGACGAGCTGCCCTCAGTGAAGGCTGCAGGCTTGCACGAGAGAAGAATCAGCGTGGCCACAGGACTGCATGGTTTGGGGCCATGTGAGTCCTTCTGGTGAAAAGGGTGCTGGCTAACACCAGGAGCTCACCCACCCCACAAAGAAAGCGCCCTCCGCTTTGAGGTTGGGACACCCACAGGGCTCAAGACGCTGGAGGGCGCTCTGTCGGTCCCCTTACCATCCTTCCCCTCTCTCTGTCCCTGGCATCGTGCAGAGCTTTGGTCCAGACCTCTCTGAGGCATTTCTGGGTCATGGACTAGAAAACAATGTAGAGGCTGATGTTTGTTGAGAGCCGCTCATTTTCTCCCTTATCTCGTTAATCCTCCATGTACATGAATTGTTTTTTGTTGTTGTTTGTTTGTTTTTTAATGTATTGTTTGAGGGAAGGTGTGAGAAAGAGAGAGAGACAAGGGGGAGGGCCCACAGCAGTCTCCACAGTTGCACATCATTAGTTGTGACACGGTTTCATTCCACACAGGTGGATGTGGGGCCACATCGGGGCGGGGACCGAACCTGGGGCCCGCCACATGGGAGGTGAGAACCTTTACCACCAAGCCACCCCAATGGTTACCAGCTGTGCTGCAGTTCAGCATGTGGGTTTTCATGAGCCAGAGCTGGGATTCAATTTCCAGACCTCATGATTGTGAGGCAAGTGCTCAATCACTGAGCTGTTCCGGCATCCCTGAATTCCTTTAAGAGCACTATTCAAGCATGCACACATGTGCACACACACACACACACACACACACACACAAGAGACACAGACAGGGACAGAAAGTAGTACAGGGCCAAGTGTGACCAGGTGGCTGGCAGGTAACCAGGAAAGTCTTATTGAGGAAGAGTAGGGTTTGGATGGCCAGTGAGGAGTGACAGGGAACTTTCTAGCTCTGGGTTGGCTGCTCTGAGCCGTGGTGTGAAGCAGAGGGCTCAGGTGTCTGGGAAGACAAGTGGAAGAGGGCCCCACGTGATCCTGTGGGCAGTGAGGGCTGCCCCACACGAAGCAGGGGCAAGTTCATGAGCGGACGTCCCCAGGGCTCTCACCAGCACTGGCTTTGGCAGGTGTCAGGCAGTGAAAGACGGAATGGGGCTCCCCATTCTCCCCACCCCAACCTTCATGCCAGCCACGATGGTGGTGACAACAGAAGGGAAGCCAGGTGAAGGCAATCCTGTCCTGGTCTAGGGGCAGAACACCTCTGAGCTCTCAGGGACCAGTTGTGCAGGCTGGCCCTGCTCTGGTGGGGCACTCATTCCAGCCTCGGGCAACCACGTCAACAGAATGAGGGAGAGAGGAGACACAGGGACAAGCCTGGGGCACAGCCCAGGTTGCACCAGGAGGGCAAGGAAAGCACACCACGTGACTGGAGCCGCCCAGTTAGTCAAGGCTGTCTTCCTGGGTCCAGGAGGGATGTTCATGCACCCTGGCCCCCAGGGGGTGGCCGAGACCCATAGACACAGGAAGGAGGTGGACACAGGCCAACCTAGAAGGAGGGAGAGGATGTGGGAGGGGGAGGCGGAGAGGGCGTCCACTCTAAGAGCCAGGCTAGCCTGTCTGTCCGTCTGTGTGTCTGCCCACGGGCACCAGCCTCCCTTCAGAGAGGAACTGTGGTGCACGGACAGGTGAAGCCACGAGACCAGCTCAATCATCGTATTTATTCTAATTGTATCATAATCGTCCCCAAGGAGCCCAGTTCAAATGAGCTTGACATTATTAAAATTTTAATGCCCAGTTTTCATAGCTGAATGAATATTTAAAGGGTATGTCCCAGCTTAAGTTATGATGATGAAGAAATTAATGGAATGTCTTGTTTAATGCATGGATATGTGTTGATGCAAAAAGTGGCAGAGATGGGGAGGGGGAGGGGAGGCAGAGGCTGAGCCGAAGGGGCCTAGGAGGGAAGGAGCCGCGGCCCACCTGCCTTCAGACCCTGGGCCAGGAGCACTCCCCCCCCTCAAGGGGGAGTCTCCCCCACACCCCCCAGCACTAGAGGCAGAAGCACAGCAAACAAAAGTTAGTGATGTGTCCCCGGAGGCCTGACCTCAGAAGACTGGAGGGTGGCTTCAGGGAGATGTTGCAGCCCCAGGGAAGGGCTCCCCTAAGCCTCCAAACCCTGCTTGGGCACCTGGAGGCACGGCCCGGGCTGCAAGCCGCTGGGGGACATGGTGACTCTGATGCCACCTCAGAAAGAGAATCAGTAGAGAAGGTACCTGGACCCCAGCCCCAGGCCCTCCTGGAAGGATGAATAGGACAGTGGCTGCGGGGGTGCTGGACGGAGGAGCAAGAGATGGCAGATGGCAAGTGGGCTCTGGCGTCCTGGAAGCACAGTGTTCTCCTGTAAGGGATGCCCTGGGGCCAGTGTGGCCTCAAGGTCCTGAGGCCATGGCCAGGGTCCTAGGTGCAAAGGTAGAAGCAGCACAGGGTGGCCGGCGCCCCACCTTCCTCCCCGTTACCCCTCTCCTGGTCCTTGATGTCCCCTTCCTCACGGGCCCTCTCTGCGGCCACATTTGGCCTTCTCTCCCCAGGACCAGCTCCCTCTGTCCATTCCCTGCTCCTCAATGCAAAACCGGCCTTGGGGGTGGGGACAGAGTCTGGGACACAGGGAAGGGAGCCCCCGGCAGAGAGAGGAAGCTCTCCCTCCAGGCCCGAGGCGTCTGCACAGAACCTGCTCGAGCTGAGGAATCTTCCCAGCTGAGCCTGACACTATTTCTGCTGAGAATGAAGAAAGCACGGGGCCATATTTTGTCTCTCTATCTACCTGGCACCTCTCTGACAGCCCTGCAAAGGCTGTCTGGATACTGACCATCCCTAGATCATAACAGGACATGACAAATGCCCCAGAAGCCATGGGCCCACGGGACACAACTCAGTGCCGCTCCACTAGTCTGTCTGGAGCACCCGTGGGTGCCCAGCCCATGGCTGAGGGTAGGTGGGGGCTGGAGGAGACCCAGGAAGGCCATGGTCAAATCAGAGGGAGGAAGAGGGCCTGTGTGCAAGCCCCAGGTTGTGGAGGAGGCCCGAGAGGAGTGGCCAGGGTGGGCCTGGTCAGGGCCGGCTTCCTGGCGTGGGGAGCAGGGAGCACATCAGGCCTCCGCTGGAAAGCCTGGAGCAGAGTGGTCACAAACGCTCAGCTATCAGGGACCGTGGGCACATGGCTGGCTGCTGTCCCCCAGGGTGGAAGATTCCACGCACAGACAGATGCTAGTAGCCTTGTTCAATCGGTCACAGAAAATGGGCCCGATTCGATCCCAAACAGCTCCCCCCCAGCCCTTGTTGATCCACCGGACTCACCCCCACTGCCCTCCCGCCCACATAGAGAAGGCTGGCCGTGGGACACAGGAGCAAGATGCCAGGGGACGAGTCCCTCTCGCAGCCCCTACCCTTCCTCCTGACTCCTGACACTGCCCCTCTGCATCGGGGTTGGCCTGAGCAGGCGCCGTGTCCTCCCTGCCTCCCCCGCCCTCCCTCACGTCCACAGCGGCAGAGCCCAGCTGCGTCTGGTTCACAGGCCTCGACCTGCCCCTCCTCAGCCACACCTTCCTCCCACTCCTTGCTGGGGAAGCCTGAACCCACCAACGGGCCCCTGCTCTCCCCTCTTCTGCGCGGACCTGCCCGGGACCATCCCCAAGCGCATCAGACCTAGTTCCCAGCACCTCCTGAACATGCAGTCGGGTGTCAAGAGTCCCGGCTCATCTTGGTATCACCATTTACCACCTGTGTGACCTCAGGCTAGCTTCTTCACCTCTCCGCAACTCCATGCCCTTGGCTAAAATGAAAGACAGTCTCGTCGCATGCATCGTAGGGGAAGTGATGATAACCCAGTAGTACCATCCGTGTAGCAGTTATTCGTGTTCCTGTGGGTGTAGCCGTGTGTGTACCCTTTAGCACACCTGAGTCCCCCACACTTGCAACTCAATTCCCAGCTTCGACTGTACCTTCTAGATGGAGAAGAGAGAATTTTTGCAGCACTCTTCCCACTGGGGTCCCAGGAAGGCTCGTGGTCACGAGGAGCAGGCTGGTAGGGGTTTGGGAGAGGAGTTCGCAAGTTAAGGGAATGGACTTGGGGAGAAAGGTGCTGGGATCTGGGGAACACAGTGATGCAAGGGTGCTGGGGGCCCGATGGGAGGGGCCCCGCCATAGAGGCTGTATTCGATTTGGTGACCCAAGGAACCTGGCCCCAAACTCCTCTTGTCCTGACTTCCTTTTTGGGGCCCCCCTGTTCAGAGCAGCTGGGGTCAAATGAGAGGCAACCGAGGCAGGTCAACCCCGCGCTGTGTTATTAGCACTGCGTTCCTGTCATCCCTGAACCCCAGACCTGATCCTCCTCGGAGCTCGGGCTTGTCATTAGCCAGCGAGAGATACCACTCCCTACCTCAGAGACGTAAAATATAATTACGTAAGCAAGAGAGCTGCAGAAATATGCCCGAGAGAAGGCAGTGGCCTGAACTGGCTCCAGGTGCGTTGGGGGAGGTTTTCTGTAGGAGAACATTGCAGGTTGGCGGGGAGACTAGGAGAACGGCATGCTCTAGGAGGGAGGGACAGTCTAGGAAGGGCTGGGTGCTGAGTCCCCAAAATTACCGACAGGAAACCATGAGTCCCCCAGCTCCCTCCTGGAGCCCTTTGCCCACAGCCAGACGCGTGCTGAGCCTTCTAGACCTTCCGCTCAAAAACTGGATGGAGGTGGTGTAGGCGGGAGCCAGGGCCCCCTAAGTGAAGCCGGAGAGTCATTCTGTTCATCGCCCTTCTCTCTGTGATTAGAGTTCTCCATGACAACGCCATGTTTTAGGCTGACAGGGCTTGCACACAGAGCACCATCCTTCCTCTCAACTCCGAAAGCCGTGCCAAGTGGGGACCACGTGGCAAACAATGGCGCCCTGACCCCTTTGCAGTGGCCTGGCCTCCCAGTATCCTGACTTGTCCTCCCAGCCAGCTGGCCTCTGTTCCGTGCTCTGCCTCCTGCCTCTGTCCTTCCTGGCAGCGACTCTGCCCTTCCTCATTGTCACCTTGCTGACTCACGGGCACCCGCACCCCACCTCCCCGACACACACACCCAGTTGTCTTGACGCAGCCAAAACTCACTCCGAATCAGAGCCCAGAAGTCCTGAGGAAGCTTGTGACTGGCTAGTCCAGCCTTCAGACACAAGGGGCACTGGCAACAAAAGTCACCCCACGTAGAACGGAAGCCCTAAAATCGCCCTGGCCCACCGGGCTTCCAGGGCACCTTCTGCCCCAGGCTGGCCCTGCCTCAGCTTCTCCATCTGTAAAATGGGGGTGTTGATACCTATCCTGACTGCTGCTCAGGGTTTCTGTTTGAGAGAGAGCTGCAAGCTTGATAAGGAATGAGGGGGCTGCGTGGCCGGCAAGAGCACTGGCAAAGGCAAAGTTCGATTCCGTTTGTGTGATTCCTACCATTTTTATTGCTTGAAATAGCTTGGGGCCTCGGGGGCTGGAGAGCCCACCTGGCATCTCGGCATCAGGGAGGATTAAAAGCGGGCTGCCGAGCTGGGAGGCTTGGAGTGCAGAGACCCCTAGTGGCCTGTACGGGGCATGGGGATGGAACCCCGAGAGAGGCTAGCAGCCGGGAGGCGGCTTGGGGAGTCAGGCGACGCCTGCTGTCCTCCTGGAACCCGGACACTACAGGGGGATAAGTACCTGCGCCATTCTACACCTCCCGCCCCTGGAGGGGACAGCCCTGGTGCAGTCAGGAGCCCCAGCCCTGGGCTCTGCTCCAACCAGGAGCTGGGGGGCCCAGAGGCTCAGGCACCCCAGCACTCACAGCCTACCTTTGCAAGATGGCATGGGATGGGGTGGAACTCACCGCCATGCCCGCTCTGGCCACCAGGTAGTTTGGGGCCAAAGGCCAACTTGTGTGGGCAAAACCGGACACCCCACATCTGACATCACAGCCAGCAAGAGCGGCTCAAAATGGGGAAGGGCCTTCCTGTGAAAACGGGCCGGCAGGGGACTGTGTAGGCAGGCAGGGGCGGTGGGAGGGGCTTCAGGGAAGACAGACAGGTTTGCGTCTGTGCTGGTGCCTGGGTGTGGGTGTCAGTGGGCGTGGCCTTCCTGGAAACACCTGTGCATCTTGGGGTGCGGGTGTATCTGCCCCCCATCCCTAAGCCTGCTCTAACACTGTGCCCCTGTCCTCTGTTGCAGATGAACCGGCCGATCCAGGTGAAGCCTGCGGACAGCGAGAGCCGAGGAGGTAGTAGCTGCCTGCGCCAGCCCCCTTCACGTGAGGGCCCACTTGTCTCTGCCCCCTCCGCCTCCTCCCTCCCCGCTCTCCCGCGTGGCGACTCAGGCTCCCTGCTGCCTCTTCCTGCACCCCACCCACCGCCGACCTGGGGCTGGGGTTGGGGCGGGCTGTGAGCTCTGGGTGACTGGTAGGGGGAGGCAGTGAAGGGAAGGGGGACTGAGTGGGGGTCAGGCCTTTCTGCGGGGCAGGTAACAACTAGCATGACCTGGGGCACTCTTTTGCCCGCTTAGGAAACCTAGAAGGTGCACCGACCTCCGTTCGCCAAGGAAAACCCCACCGAGATGGGACTTGGCCTGTTGAAAGGGTACAGGGTCAGGAGGTAGGAAGTGGGAGGGTTCAGGACTGAACAGGCAAATCTGAGAAAGGCTGAGGTCAAGCTCCTTCCTGGAGATCCATTCAGGGGGTTAAGGAGGTGTCTGAAGTGGGACAGAGCAGTCTGCACCCCAAACACAAGGGCCCACGCCCGGTGTACACACAGGCTCTTGGTTTCCACAGCCAAGCAACCAGCATCGTGGGATCTGGCTCAGTGCTGATGCCCAGGCCAGGGCCTTCTGCCCCTTGGCTGTCCCTCCCTGGGCACGATGGCTCCTCTTAGCGCAGGCAGGCACAGAGGAATTTCTCTCCCCCATCCCCTACCCCCGCCTCCCACAGCCTTCCAGGAAGTTAAGAACAAAGGATGGAATAGGCAAAAGCCTCTTGCAAGTTCAGAGTCAAGACCCATGTCCTCCTAAGGGAACTGTGGTATGGCCCCAAAAGAAGGCCCACTCAGGACACTGGTCGTCCCCCAGCTCTGGTGGCTACCCTCTGGGCTGCAGGGCCTCACCTGGACACAAGGCCTCTATGACTGGGCCCCCTCCTGACCTGGGCTTCCGATCGCACCCACCAGCTGCTGTTTTGTTACTGCTCCCCAAGGGGCCCCGTGTTCCAGGGCACACTGACAGCTTCTCATCCTGAGGACCCCCGTAGCGGAGGCGGGTCAGTGGAGGCACAGAGGGTTCAGGCGTGCAGGGCCTGAGCGAGCAGAAAGCCCGCTTGGCTACGCTGGGCTTTCCTGGCAGCCCCGTGACTTCAGTCTTCTCTGCACACAGAAGCTCCTCCAACAGCCAGGGCCAGGCGCCCGTGCCCTGCCGGGGGGTGAGAGCGGCTTCGTCCTGCCCGTGCCTCAGGCAGGGCTGCTCTTCAGTGGCACAGGGCAGAGCCAAGGGCTTGTGGAGACCACCTCCGGGAGGCAGGGCCTGGGCCACCTACCTCATCATGCAATGACTCCCCTTCAGCGTGCTGTTCACGTAGTAGGGCCAGGAGCCCCCTGTTTCTGGCAGGTAACTCAGAGAGTAAGTACCACCTGAGGTCCCAGAGAGCCGCCCCCCGCCCCCATGTGGGGACAGCCAGAGACCTTGTAGCAAGTGGTCTTGAAGAAGGGGAGACCCCTCACCTGGAGAAGAAGTCGGGCCTCACAGAGGGAGGCCCCTAACGGGGAGCAGGGGCCCCTCTGGTGCTGAGCAGACAGCTCCAAGTCCAGCCATTTTCTCCAGAACCGGAGCAGGGTGGCAGGAACCCCTCTGCCCAGCGAGGCCATGCTGAGCCCTAATCAAACTCTCTCCCGTCCTTGCCTCCGAGGCAATAGCTCTCTGACTCCAAGTTGCTAACCTCATCTCCTTTCTCCCATATATCTCCTGCCGCTGACACTTGCCCCAAACCAGATTAATCAGCTCTTTTATTCCTCCTGCGGTAGAACGGGGGAAAGCAGAGCCAAACCTAAACATCTATCTATTAATTGCATATTCAATATTAAACAGCAAGATGATCCTGAGTCAGCACTATCACCGAGCTAGTTTTTAGAAAGAGAAAGTCAGTTTAAAATAATTTAACATCCATTAAATACTTCTTCCGAGGCGAGGGGATGGGGGAGAGGTGAACATTTAGAAAGATGAAAGACGTGGGAAGAGGAGAAGGGTCCGGAAGGCAAGGGTGGGGTAGGAGGAGGAACTCGGTCGGAAAGCAAAGCAGGATGGGAAGGGACAGACAAAAGGACCAGAAGGAGGGACAGGTCAGAGGCTGGAAGAAAGTGGGTTCAGGGGAAGGTGCAAGGCCGCTGGGAAGAGTCGGGGCACAGCTACAAGGAGAAAGGGGGACCCAGGGAAAGGAAGTTGCCCCAAAGGAAGAGAGTGCACCTGCCCCACCCAGACTCTCCTCATCCCAGCTCCAGAAACTGTTCCCATGCTACACAGCATCCCAAAGGCCCTGGGGACATGGGACGCATGTACCCTTGGGACACCAGATGCACTGGCATGCTCACAGCAGCACAAGGATGAGTTTTCCACTTAGAATTTGGGGTACGTGGAGGGGCCTTGGGCCAGGGGGTGGGAGGGAGGCCTCTCCTGGCCTCGCCCACCACAGAGGGAGGCCAAGGCCGCTGCAGTCACATCACAATCCCCACTTCTTCTTCCAAAGCTCATGCTTCTCGAAGCACCCGTGGTCACATCAGCCCACACGCAGAGGACAAGGAGTCCGGGGACAGGCAGGCGTGCACGGAGGGTCATTGGCAAGAGGGCTGTGCGTGCAGACGTGGCTTCCTAACTGTCGGGGCTCCGGCGTCCCATACGATACACTAACGGAAGCTGACAGGCCATTGTCCTGTCAGGAGTGCTCAGGGGGCTCATTGCTTTTTCTCTGGGTGGGGGCTTGGCTCCAACTGTACTTCCAAGGAGGCTGGAATAGAGACACGGATCAGGGTGTGCTGAACGTAAGGAAGACGGGCAGGCTGGGTGCTCAGCTGGGGCTCCCCACAAAGAGTACAGGAGAGCAGTTGTTTCTCTGGTCCCGGGTTCTAGTTCTGTCCTCACCCAGAAGGCGCTCCTGCCAAGACAACTCCTCTGGGCCTGTAGCCGTCACCCCGTGACCGGAGGGCTCACTATCCAGTAAAGTGCTGTTTACAGAGCGCCCCCGAGGGCGGGGTTTTAGACAAGTACGCTTAATCCATACCACAATTTTGGGAAGTGGAAGTCCCTGGCCCCACTTAAAGCTACAAACCAAGGCACAAAGAGGCTTTGTACCTGGTTCCAAAGGTGGCAGAGCCAGAATTCGAACCCCTGCCTGTCAGTCCCCAGCACCCAGGTGCTCTGCACTCCTCTGACTCCCAGGAGAGTTTCTCAGGGGGCAGTGAGACAATACCACGGGCATTTGTCATGTCTCCAGGCACATCCTCAAGGCCACTGAGGGGAGAGGAGCAGGGTTCCAGGTGAGGGAGGCAAGGCCAGGCTGGCCGGGAGCTCCTGGACCTACCATGTGACAGGAGAGGCCAGGGCTGCAGGGAGTTCCAAGAAGAGAGAGCTCACTGTGTCCTGGAGCAGGCCGAGAGGGCTTCCTGGAGGAGGTGAGACCCAACGGTATAGACTTGGCCAGAGACAGTGAGGGCAGGAGGTGAAAATGGGGCCCTGAGCACAAGGCCAAGGGGTCGGGCTTGTCTCCATCAGCAGCAGGAGCCACTGATCCTGGCGGATTGGCAGAGAGAGGGTGTCCCAGCTATGAAGTCCCTGGGCAGGAAGAGAGGAGACAGCGTCTGCGACCACCATCAGGAGCCGGGGCTCTGGGGAGGCAGGGAACAAAACCAAAAGAGAAAGAGCCTCGCAAGGAGCCAGCCCTGTGCAAGGAGGACCCGGTTAACCCCTCAGAGTTCTCTGCATTGGGTTGAATTTAAACTCAGCTTCACCCCCCAAATAAGCACGTCAGTTCATTAACCAGGGGAGTGAGTCCAGCTGGGGACGGAGAGGGTGGAGGGCACCCCCCCGCCCCCGGCCACCTCAGAGGCAGGGACACTCCCCAGGGCAGGCACTGTGGTGTCCTTTGCCTCCTGCAGGCAGATGTCCCCGCCCCGAATGCTGGTCATGGTCATCATCTGAACTGGGTCTGCACATTAGCCGGGGACTTTCCATCTCTTGGTTTCGGTCTCTACATCTGGAAGGATGCCTGCAGTGTGTGGCCTACAGCTCTGACTCCTTCCCCACCCTCCCTGGTCTCAGGACAAGCCTCCTGCTGCCAGGTTCTGGGGGGTCCTTTCAGGGAGGGACCCCCCTGAGCTAAACTGAAGGAGGCTGGGGCTGGGGACTATGCCCACCCACCTCAAAGGGCCCAAGAAGGTCAGCAGCCAAGGAGGGGCGCTTGAAGGAGGAAGGAGCAGCTGAGAGCTGGGCCAGGTGTAGCAGACACTGGCCTGACCCCATGTCTGCCACCCTCATCCCTCCAAGACACACACATGCTGAAGGGCACGTCTCCCCTGACCCCTAGTAGCCCCGCCCCCTTGACCACCAGAGACCACCGTTGCTCTTGCCAGTAACCACCTACAGGTCAGAAGGTTTAGCTAATGTGGGCCTTGTCCCTGCTCTGTGTGGAAGGGAGCCGCACTAAGCTGCAGCCAGGAAGGGGGCCCTGGACGGGCAGTGACAGAAGCTTCTAGAGGATGAAGGAACTCTTATGTCCCCCCAAGTCCTGGGGCTGAAGGACCTCACGGCAGCTTCCATGTGTCCTCTCCCCTCCATTTTCAGACCTGGGGCCCACGTCTGCTCCTCTCTCTCCCGTCTGTCTCTGGCGGGGCCTGGGCAGGGCCCAGAAGGCATGGGAGGGTTGGGGGCAGGTGCCACAGCCCAGGAGTCTCCTTTTAAAGTCTTATTTTTATTGTTTTTGACAGAGAGAGATACAGAGATACAGAGACAGAGAGAAGGGGGAGGGCCCAGAACAGTCTCCATAGTTGCACATCATTGGTTTTTCCACATAGTTTCATTCCACAGGTGGGCGGGGCTGCACAGGGCAGGAACTGGGCTGGGGTCTCGCCCCGGTGAGATCTGAACTGGGGGCACTCCGCAGTTCAGCATATGGGTCCACATGGGCCGGAGCCGGGATTCGATCCTCGGTCCCCGGGGCTGCAAAGTGAGCACCCAACCCACTGAGCCATCCCGGCTTCCCCCAGGAGTCACTCCTTGTACTCGTGGGTCCCTGAGGCTGAGGCAGGGGCTGGCCCAGTCATTTAACCGCATCCGCAGGGCGCCTGTGCCCGCTCCCCGTGGCCAGCACCGGTGTGGCCGCGTAGTCCTGCGGGGCTGGCTAATGAGGCTGGACGCTGGGCACGTGAACTCGACTCCGAGGCCCTCCTGAGGCCACGTCCCCACCGTAAACCCAAGGCTGAGCCCATCCTCCCGGCCCCTCCACCATCTGTAGCTCCATTGGCTCCTGCGGCTTTTTAAATCCCATTAAGTTCCTCATTTCTCCTTCAAGCTTTATTTTATTTCCAAACAGACACACAGTGCACCGCCCGGGAGGCCTTGGAGCAGGCATTGGGGACCCGCTGAGGGGTGCGGGCCGAGGCGGGGCTGCTCTATGCTGCCAGGTCCTGGGCCCCAGGAGCCCTGTGGCTGCACGGACGACCTCCAAATGCTGGGCCTTGCACCTCCAGACTCCTGCTTTTGACAATAGTCCCGTACTCCAGGCAGGCCACTTAGTGAGTGTTTCAGTAGAATGGAGGTGCTGGCTGGCCCTGCTTTAGGAAAATTCAGGATGCCAAAGTTTCAGTTTTCCTCCCTGAGGGGCCAACAGATGACTCACTGGACAAAAGCTTCTGGGTGAATAGAAAGCCCTGGGGGTGCTGTTAGGAAGCCCTTGGTCCAGGTAGGGAGGGAGGGGCTGGAATGGGGGACAATACAGCAAAACGTAAGGCTAAAGGGACAGGGTCTCGGTGCATTGAAGATTAATCTGAAATTATACCGAGATACTGGGAAAAAGAGTTATATATATATATATATATAAATTACTCTAGACAGCCCCTGTTGGGAGGTGCAGTGCAGGGGCTTGGGTCATGGGGAAGGTGTGAGGAAAGGCTTAAAGGACAGGGGTGAACTCCCTGAGGGACCTCCTGGGTGAGGTGACGGGGCATGGGGGTGGGTGGAGACTCTACCCACTGAACAGACTCATTTGTCAACAGCCAGTCAAGTCCCACAGCAGGCCCCATCCCCGCCCCAGAAGCCTCCCCCTGGGTCTAGCACTTGGGGTTCCTGATTTGTACCCTGTCTGAGAAACCTCACCCCAGCCCAGAGGGTATGATCCTGGGCTGAGAAGGGGTCCAGTGACTGAGACCCCAAAGCAGCTACCTAACACAGAAGGGGTCTACACCTCAGAGCAGAAAAGATCACCACGCAAAAAAATAAAAAGGAGGGGAGCCGGGATGGCTCAGCAGGTTAAGCGCTCACTTTGAAGCCCTGGGGACCAAGGATCAAATCCCAGCCCCAGCCCCAGCCCCGGCCCTTGTGGACCCATATGCTGAACTGGGGTGTGCTTCCCATGCGGGAGGCCCCCAGCCCAGTTCCCACCCTGTGCGGCCTCCACCCACCTGTGTGGAACGAAACCATGTCGAAAACTGATGACGGACAACTATGGAGACTGCTCTGGGCCCACCCGCTTCTCTCTGTCTCTCTCTCTGCCTCTGTCAAAAACAATAAAAAAAAAAAAAGATCACCATTTAATTCACCCCCCCCCTTTTTCCATCTCCACAGAAGCCCCCAGAAGCTGAGTAGTGTGTGACTCCACTGTAGGAGTGTGTGTGTGCGTTTGAGTGTATGTGTGTGCATGTGGGGTGGGGAGAGTGCATGTCTTTATTCCCACCACCGGACCCTGCGGACTCCCAGCACCCTCAGCTCATGGAGACTGTGACATCCCCATTGTCCCTTCACAGGGGGGCTGACGTCTGCTCCCAGGGGCCCTGCACGGGGGTCGTGGTGAGCCTGTGGCTGGGGATAACTAACTGCCCTGCTGTCCTGGCCACGGCACCCCGAGACCTGGAGAGGCCCCCGCAGCCATCCACCCTTCCCCATGAGGCAGCCCCTTACCAGCCCCTCCGTTTTTAAAAGCCATCCAGAAGGAAAGCGACTGCGAAGCCTCTCCTGGCCGCCTTCTGAGCTCAGGAGCCCTGTTTTATCAGCCTGTCCTGTCCTCGCCCCACCAGGAATTCCTGTGCTGTAGCTTGTAATGTTTTCCTTGAACACCAGCCCCAGAGCCAAAGTCCCAGCAGATGTCTCGTGTATTTGAATCCCTGATTTATTTGGGACCAGCCTTTTTAAAAAGCCATTACACAGTGTTCTGCTCAGAAAGCTCAAGTCAGACCTAAGGCAGCACATCCCAGACAGTTCCGGGGTTCATGGAGCAGCCTGCGGCAGGGGCCCTGCGGGCCAGGCCTGAAGGGTCCCACAGCTCTCCACCAGGCCCAGTGGCCCACCCGGGGCTGGACTCCTTTGATGGGCAGGCAGTTCTGCCACCTATCTGACCGCAATCCCTCCTACTTTTGTTGGGGGCTTTTCCATCTATTATGTCCCCTAGATTGTGGTACAAGATCCCCTAGCCCTGTGGTTTTATTCTCCATAAGCTCTGTTCTTTGTGATGTAAAGCTTAAAAGAATCTTTGTCTCCTTTCTTTCCCAAGCCCGTTTTAAAAAGAATTTTTAAAAATCCAAGAGGCTCCTCTAGTTTACACAACTGCACTCACACAACAGCTGTGTGAAGACAGGTCTTTGTGGTGGGGAAGGAGGTGGCTGCTGGGAAGGGCCCCTAGGGAGACCCCGTGGAGGCTCTAGTGGGGCAGACACATTATAAATACCTCCCAAGTCCTGCCCTAGGTGCGAAAATATAATTAACTGCAAACCTGCTGAGTTTAAATGGACTTTCCCGTTTTCAGCTCGGGGAAGGGGTGTTGATTGATCTGCATTTTGTTTTTGAGCTTTTTTTTTCTAATCCATTCGGCAAGTTAAGTTGAGACTCGAAGCTCCTTGCCAAATTCCCTCCGGCCCTGGCTAATTTACCAAAGGATTGTTTCAGGGGAAATGGGATATTAATCACTGCAAATGGGCTCCTGGATGATATTTAAAAGTTGCCTCCTGTGTGCCCAGGCTGAAGGAGCTGATGACAGGAACAGGAATGACAGAGAGAGGGGACCACGGTCCTCTGGCTCCCACCCCATTGCCACTCCATGGCGTCCCGTGGCTGGCGCTGTGTGGGCATGCAAAGAGCCCACTCCCTCAGGAGATGGGCAAGATGAGAAAGAAAATGCCACTGCCAGTCCTTCCTGTGCCAAGCGGTCCCAGGGGTGCATCGAGTAAGACCCCATGAGAACAAGGTGTGTCCAGGGACCACCCTGGTCCCTGGTCCCTGGTCCCTGGAGCAGCCTGATAACACAGGAGCAGTGAGGTTGTGCAGGAGGAGGTAGGAGGTGTGGCAGGGGAGACAGCACGGATCAGAGAGATCAGAGCAGGTAACACCTGCCTGGCCGTCAGAGGGGAGGAGATTTGAGCGCGGAAGGGTAGAGGGTCCCAGGTAGAAACATAACCTGACCCCGATAAGTTTGGGGGTTCCCAAAAGTCCGGGACAAAGGGTCTCCTTTGGAGAGAGGACAAGCTCTGAAAGCCCTGATTTTCAAGAAGGTGCTTTAATTGATGCATTGAGGGGAAAGGAGGCCATCTAAGACTTTGGGCAGGGAGTGACAAGATAAGAGTGGCGCGGTGGAAACCGTAGTCTAGTCATGCTCAGCCAGATGGGGGAGGAGGCCAGCGGGGACAGGGCTGGGTCACCCTCAGATGCCCTGCCTCCAAACCTCCCCCCCTTCCCACAGTGACGCCTTGCCACGTCCACTTGCCAAGAAGATGGTGACACCCCCCTTGGAACGCAGTTGGTGAACTGCAGACACCTCCCTGTGACAGCTGCTGCAGTTATTTTATTCTTAGGTTCAGTCCACGGGAAAAGAGAGGAGGTGACGGGGGTGAGGACCTCTGACAAGATGTGATCTGCGAAGTGCAAATGAAAATCATGCTGCCTAGGGCCGGAGCTGTGTTGAGTATGTGAATTACCAGAATGGGGTGAGACCAGGAAGGCTTCCTGGAGGAGGTGATTATTGGGATGACAGGTTTACCAACAGGCCATACATAGCATCTGGGCTAAGTGTCACAGGCAAAGAGGAAAACGGAGACAAGCAAAGCAAATATGTGGCATCTTAGATATTTTTAAGATAATGTAGGAGAATTGGTTTGGCTAGAGGAGGGTTTGCTTTCTAGAAGACTCGGAGGAGGTGCACTGTGTGTCTCACTGCTCCTGAATTCCAGGGCACACACACAATGTCTGAGTCTCGGAGGTGGGGGAGGAATCTTGTCTCTTCTCACCCTTCAGTCCAAGTTCACCGTCCCAGCGTCTCATTTCTTTGCGCTGCTGCCCAGCCTCCCTGACCAGACATGCCCTGAGAGGCTGCTCCTTCCCCATCCAGCCCAGCACAACGCATGCGGGGCTCAGGCAGCGCTGCTAAAACCAAGCCTGGGCTCTGGAAGGAAGACGGATAGAGCTACTAGGGCCTCGATTCCCACCCCCACCGCCCACCCCATGCCCCACCGGCCCCGAAGTCATCCAAAGCCCCCTCTAGTAAGCATGCATGGAACCCTGCCACAGCCCTGCCAGGCTGACTGAGCAGCCCTCCCATTTGAGGGAGGAGGAAACTAGGGCTGGTAGAGGAGCAGCCAGCAGTCAGTCTTCACACCTCAACCCCCTGGGTAGGCCTCCATGCCTTGCTGCCTCCTCATGGGTGTGTGTGCTAGGGTACTGACACCCAGACGACGTTCTCCCAGTATCAGTGCCACCTGCCAGGTGCACAAGGGAGGAGGCTGGACCACAGCCTCCAGGCTGGGCTCCCCAGCTCCTCATTCTCCTCACCCCTGCCTTGGGCAATGGAGGGGGAGTGGCTAGAAGGACTCAGGGAGGGTCTGAGGCTGAGCTTGCCTGCGGCCCAAGTCCAGGCAGCAGCAGGGTGAGCCTCAGTGTGGAGGGTCAGCTGAGAGGAGCAGGTGGAGAAGCTCCATCTGCCCAGCAGAGGAGGGCCGATCTGGGTGCTCAGGCAGGGTCTTGTCTGCCTGGGCCTGGGGTCGAGAAAGGCTTTGCAGAAGCTGGAGGTCAGCTCAACCCCCTGAATGCTTTCTCCTGGGCTTCCCGGCCCAGGACCCCCCTTCCAGGCCTCTGTCTGGGCCATAAAGTCAGGAAGTGGGTGTCAGTTCCTCATCTCTCCGTGGAGACCGTGCCCTGCTGGGGGGCAAGCTGGGCACCAGGCCCTCCCTCCGTGCTGACGCCACCAGACCTGTCTGACACTCCTGTCTTTAAGCAGAACCTTCTCCACCATCGGGGCTCTCTGCCGGCCTAAGAGCAGCCCCTCTTTCGTCTCCCCCGCCCCCCAGCCCCTCCAAAACCAGGCCCACAGGCAGGGGTCGAAGGGGGCAGCAGGGAGGGCGCTGCTGACATTGGCATTCTCCTTGCAGCACATCTTAATAATTTAATGGCTATTAGCAGGGCCCGCAGTGGTGGTGGGGGAGGGGGCGCAGGGGGGGAAGATTTATAGAGAAAATTCACTCCAGGTTGGGGTTTTGTCTTCCTCTGTTTTCCTGGCATTTATCATGCATGTTTTAATTTGGATCGGAGAGTTGCTACCATCTGGCCATTATCGCAAAGAAATATTCATTTTCACTGAGTGACACGGGCTCCATTCATCATGGAGCGCGCGCTGATGGCCCTGTGAGCACGGGGCTCCGCTTTCTCCTTCACTTGAAATGAACCTGGAGCTATAAGCAGGTCCGATTTGCCAGGAGCAGAGGCGCAGATAGGCCCCTGCCCAGGCCCCCTCCCAGCCGGGTCGCAGGGAGCCCTTTGGCGGAGGGCCAGGGTGGGAGATGGGGGGCACAAGCCCTCCCTGGCCTACACAGCCTTCCCACCTCCCCTGCCCTCTCCTGGGTGGGGGACACTGGTGGCCCCTGTAGTCTCCCCCCAGGTTTCTGACAGCCAGTCCCGCCTCCTACCCTCACATCCAGGACAATCCCTGGGCCAGAGCACAGACATGGCCAGTGTCCGGGCCTCCAGCATCTGAGAAATGCACCAATGCGGTCCTGCTGTCACCTCAGGTCAGGGCTGCAGGGGGACAGAAAGGCCCCCTTAGCCCTCCTCTTATCACGGTACAGTGGCACCTCCAGGACTGGGGCTGGGCCTGTAGAAAGGGATGTGTCTGCCTCCAATTGGGACGCTTCCAAGCGTCACCCTTGTAGCCAGCCACTGCTCACTGCAATAAGCCGTCAGGGGCTGCCGAAGGCCTTTGGTTAGCAACGGGCACGGAACCCAAGCACAAGGCAGCCCAAGACGGGCATTGCAGAACGTCCATTGACTGGGCTGAGCCGTGTTTTAAGCCTACTTAATAAGTAGGTATCCAGATGTGCAAAACAGAGAAAAGAGGAGCAAATCTCTTTTCACCCATTGTAAGTAGTGAGTCAGGTCACCGAGAATTGGTTGGGCCCTCTGTGCTTTGCCCCCCCCCAGACACCTCCTTCAGACTCAAAGCATGAAGACATCGGTTGAGCAATGAATGTCTCCTCCTACCCCCAGCGTTAGGCACTCCTGGAAGGGCAGTAAATTAGAGCCAGAAACCTGAACAGGAGATGTTTGCTTGGCCAAAAAGGGCGAAATCGGTCAGGAGGGTTCCTTGTCCGGGGTCTTGGCAGGGGCCCAGGGGTCAACTGATTTTCCTGGCCTGTCCTGGGAACTGTGGCCAGACTCTGAAGCCCTGAGCCCCCACTAGGACCCAAACCAGCTTTAGCCAAGACCCAGGAGACTGTACTGAGGTCATGAGTCCAAGGAGAGGCCTGTGTGAGCTTTGTGGCCCCTTCCCCCTGAGAGAGGAGAGTCACAGGCATCCTAAACACTGAGTTAGCAACCAGCATGTGCACTGCACACTCGGTACAGATGGGCACACCAACGCGATTCTTGGCCACCGAGTAAAAGCAGTGGAGCCATTAGAAGACAGCAAAAGACCTCCAATCAAAGCCCTAAGTTAAGCACAAGGGAGGGCCATATGGTGTCGTACAGAAAACCAACTGTGGGTAACCAGCGCCCTGCCTGGGCCTGGGCCTCCCACCGGTCAGTGTTTCTTCTCCCCACTCCCTGGCTGGTATTACTGCTCCATCGTATAGGTGAGGCAGCTGAGGCCGAGAGGTTAACTTGCTGGGGTCACCAGCTGGTAGGTGCATCTGGGAAGAGAATCCAGGCCCCTGATGGTCAGTACAAGGCTGTGAATCTGGAAAAACCATGGAGGACTCTAAGTAGGAAATGGCATTTCATGTGGGTGGGAGCAGCGACATTCCAGGCAGCCGCGGGACTTGCCTGCCTGTTCCCACGCTCTGGTTTTCTCTCCTGGCACTTGTTGAACTAAACGGTGCTCGCCGACCTCCTCCCCCTCCGCAGCCGAGGTGAGGTCCCCGCCTCCCCGTGGAATAGGAGACTTCGGAGCAGGCCAAGGGCGCCTCCCGCCCACCAGGAACGCCGCGCCGCCCCTCCTCCCTTGCACCTCGCGCGGTGACACCAGCAGCTCCGAAACATCTGCTCCTCCGATCCCAGACCCGCAATTTGAATAAATTACCCGGACGTGGCGGCAGCCTGTTATTAATGGCTAGAGTTTTAGAAGACGCTTTGGTTAATAACACCAGCCTGGCCTTGCGTGTCTCCCAGATACTTGTGTATTTCTCCTCTTCCCTCGTCCTCCCTCCCTCCACCCTACGGCCACCTCCAGGGCTCGTCCCGGGCCACAACCCCACCCCACCCCGCCGTGCTGGGTTGCTGGCTCCCACTTGGAACCCCGGGACCACCTGCGCCCCGCAGGGCTCGTCCAGCACCGCGCAGCGGCCGCCGCTCTGGGCGATCCACGCGCGCGCACCGCCCACCACGCCGCCCGCCTCGGCCGCTGGGGAGAGGAGGCCGCAGCCAGGCTGAGTGCTCCTCCCCCAGCCTCCCTCAAGAAAACGCTCAGGGACAAGGTAGCGGAAGGCAGGGCAGCACGCAGGGAACAATCACTGTGCCCCAGGCCCTGGTTCTGCACCCCTCACCCCATCGCGGGGTCTCTGCTACCTGACAGATCGTGGGGAGCTGATCCCCCCTCTCCCTAGTTGGGCTGACAGTGCTCGCCCGCTGGGCAGAGGCAGAAGCTGCAGTTACTTTGTTTGCTGCTCCTAGTTTCTCATTCTTTTGTTGGTTTGTGCTCCTGCCTCACACGCCTCCTGCAGGAAGCCCTCCGTGGTTACCTTCATCGTCATGGTCCTGAGCTCTTTCTACAGGCCCAGACATACCGCTTCTCCACTGCCCTTTGTCCTGTCTTTTCTCCCCACAGCCTGCCAGCCAGCTTGCCTTCCCATGGAACCCCCTGGGGCCTTGCCAGCCCCTTCTCGCACATCCCCGGCTTGGTTAACAGGAGGTGCTCATACCCCACTCTGCACCAACAAGCTTGTGCTCCTGTGGGGGCGAGGCTTCCTGCAAAGAATGGGTGCACGTGCTGAGAGGGAGAAAGGGGGGTCTGAGGGTAGGTGTCTGTGTTTGTTGGAGGTCTAGGATAGACAATGGGCATTCACTTCCTCAATCTGTTCCCCAAAACGTAGTCATGGTCAAGACATGGAGAGAGTCAGGCACCCTGCAAGCTGAGCCTCAGCTCCCCTCAGGTGGTACTGTGGGCCACCAGGGGAGCCTTCTAAGGAGCCTCCCCCCAGGAAGCTGGCCTCTCAGGGTGGATGGGGGAGCCTGCCAGCAGGAGGACCCCAGACTGAGTGTCTGGAAGGAAAGGGTGTGCCTGGGTGAGGGGTGGGAGTGGTACGAAGGTAGAACGTGCCACTGGGCATGTGCCACGGTCTCTGTCCCACACGAGGGTCCTTGTGACCCCCGAAAGCCCAGAGGCAGCTCCGGGAGAGGTCTTAGAGGACGCTCTGTGCCAGGGCCAAGTCTAAGTGTGTCGTTTCCCGTGACCCTGACATTGGCTCTCACTGGAGCACGTGTGCACCCCTCTCTCCCCCTCCCCACTCTTGCCCTGCCCCACCAGGGTCTGAGGGCTCCAGAGGCTCCCACTGCTTCCCATGCGGTCTCATGACTGTGGGACTCAGCCTTTGCTAAGAGCCCTACCATTATAATGTAATTACTGCTGAAAATGACCTTTAAAATATATTTTAAATTCAGAATGTCTTTAAACCCTTCAGTGAGCACCATTTTTCAATTTCAACGACTGTTTTCCTTTTTGGGGGGGGAGGGAGAGTGGGGAGCAGGGAAGGGCCTCTGAATGGATTTCAAATGTTAATCTCTCTGGGATGGGGAGAGCTATGTACCTGTTCAGGTGGTGTCTGGCAGGGGGCCCAGGGAGGGGAGGACAGAGGGCACCCTTCCTCCTAGTCCCCTTGTCTGGGGGCCTCAGGCTCTGCCCGCACCCACCCCCACCTCTGGCTCCCGCCTCAAGCCTGGGAGGGCTCTCACCCAGGGTCTCAGGTAAGGGTGGGGTGGCAGTACGGCTGTGCTTCCTGTCTATTCTCCTTGCCGACCACCATTGCCATACAGTGCCTGCTCTGCACCCTCTGGGGGCCCGATTCCTGCAGGATGGCTCCCCCTGCCCCGTATGCTCTCCCACACCTTCATTCCGTGCTCCTTTGGGCTGACCTGGCTGGTGCACCCTGTCTCTCAGACCACCCTGGCCCGTGCTGCTTCCAGCCCCTTGGGGACAGTGTTCATCTGGAAGGAAATGGAGGAGGCAGCAAAGCCGGTCGGGAGAGGAGGGCGGTTGGCACCCAGCCACAGCTGCCCCCACCCCCGATCTCCCAGAGGGTCTAACCTGCTGCCACACCACCCTCCCCCACCACGGCTTCAGCCACCCTGTCTCCACCCAGCCGCCTCTGGGAAACTCTGCCAAACCTACTGCCCCCATCGGGACTGGCCCCTGCTCCTGTCCTCATGTCATGTTCCTCCCTTCACCAGCTAGGGAGACCTGCTCTGGGAGTCCTGTGCTCTCTGATGTCACCTAATGTACCTTCGGATGTGGTCATTGACCGTGTCCTTCCTCAGAGGTGACCTCATGGCAGTCTGCCCTTTGTGTAGCTGTCTCCCCATCAGAAGGGGGCCCCCAGAGGCTGGAGCTTGCTTGTCTGGCTGCTGATGGGAGTGATCATAAGGAGGCTGCTGGCTCCAGTGACAAGGCGAGACAGGCCGTGTGAGGCCCTCTGGCCCCTTCCACGGGGGGAGTGCTTTGGGGGGGCTCAAGTCTTGATAGAAACTGCGCTCTCACCGTACACTGGGGGCTTAGCCACTTCCAGCAGCAGGAGAGAGTAGAAGCAAAGATGGGGAGGGGAGGGGGTACTGATGTGGTCGGGGTGCTAGGCAGGTAATTCCATCCAGGAAGCAGTGATCAGTGGGCATCAGACAGTACCGCTGTGTATTCTTGGGACTTTTCCTAGAATGGCCAGATTCTTATAAAATCCACCTTGTTCACTATGAAAGTCAACATACATTCCAAAGCCAAAACGGCGTGGAAGGGCCCTGCCCAACTCTTTGGATCACTTCCGTTTTCTGATTGTCTGTAGCTTTGAATGACCCCTGCCCTCAGCCATGGCAACCAGGATCCCTGGAAGCTGAGAAAACAGTAGGGCTGCTGCCCATCCTTGATGGAGGTTTGGGGTGTCAGCTCCTGGGCTTCGCACAGTGGAGCTCAGGGCAGGAGGGAGGGGAGAGAAGGGACAAGGGATCCCTGATCACAGAGGGGATGGTGCAACGGGATGGCATCCTTGACCTGGCTGTGAGCCCAAGCTCAGTCTTGGAACTCCCGCTGCTGCCTGACAGGGTCCTGAGAAAGACGGATTTCATGGGGGCTGGCAGGTGTGAGGCCCGTCTGAAGTGCTGGGGCGTCTGTAGAGAACCCAGCGTCAGAGGGCCAGAGCAAAGAGCAGCATGGGGTGGGACAGGGAGCCAACTATTGCCCTGGCCCGGCCTCCCTGCCCCAACTTCTCCCACCCTGACACCTACCCACCTTCATCAGATTGGCGTTCCTCAAACACACTTAATACTCTATTCCCAAGCTCAGGAATCTAGAATGTTTTCCTATTTTCTATCCCCTTTGATTGCCTTCCAAGAGCCCCCTCAGTGTGGCTCCAGCTGTCCCTCCCCCCTACCCCCTCCCCAAATCGTGAGTACAGGTTGGGCATGGAGTTACTTAGGAATAGCCAGTAGGAGGAGTTCTAATGCAATTCACCTTGTGAAATGGCCATTTTAAGAGAAGTATGAGGTCCAGAATAGAGGAGGTGATGGTTCTGCTTCTGCTAAGATCACATTCCCATCTTACAAATGAGGGATCTGAGGTTCAAAAGGACTAAATTACTGGCCTCCAGTCACATGAAAATTAAATGGTAACAACTGAATTGGAACCCAGATATGGGTGACTCTGAGGTCCTGGCTCTCAGCTCCTTCCTTCTTCATTCCTTTGTGAGTCCTACCATCGTGCCCTGCTAGAAGCCTCCCTCCCCCACAAATCTTTCCCTGCCTACATCAGCCTTCCCTGTCCTCTCCCAGATTCTGCATGCTAGTGTGTGTGTGCATGCACATGCATGCATGCACATGTTTGCTTCTCAATAAAGTTGCAAGTTTCCTGAGAGTCAGAGAGTCACCTCAGCTCCCACACCTTCCTGCAGGTCTCCCCACAGCTAGGCCCAGGCAGAGGAGCCTGTGCAAGCCCACCTGCCCACACCAGCAGCCCTGCTCATCCTCTGCCTGCTCAGGCCCCGAGCAGGCAGGAGGCCTGCATAGCCGTGGCAAGGCCAGCAGAGCAGGGAGAAGAAGGTGCAAGTGGCAGGCATGACACTCCAGAAAGATACATGTGCCGTGATGTGTAGTAACGAAAGAATGTGTCATTTCCCATACTGTGTCATAAACATCATATTTATAACATCAATTAAATGCCGGTGACTTAAATCATCTATAACAGAGATCCTGCCACTCAAGGAGCCATTAGCAGAGTCAGCGACTTCTCACTCTAGCAGGGTCTGACCCAGAGCGATGGCTGGGCCCCGGCTCCTGGAGCTCGTGGACTAGGAGGAGGGCTGGCAGGGAGCAGGAGATGCAGCTCCGGTGAGGTGGGGCTGGGAGAAGCCTTTCTGTCATTTGGGCCAAACCCCCGCCTTGCATGAGGCAGCCCCCGGGACAGATGGCCTGTCCTCTGGGCCTCAGGGCTTCTCTGGGCAGCACCTCCAAGAGCACTCAGCGTACAGGCCTCACTGCTGGGGCGAAGGCTACTCCTGGGGGCTGT
This sequence comes from Craseonycteris thonglongyai, assembly GCA_004027555.1. Lineage (NCBI taxonomy): Eukaryota > Metazoa > Chordata > Mammalia > Chiroptera > Craseonycteridae > Craseonycteris > Craseonycteris thonglongyai. The sequence continues at coordinate 32,547 of PVKE010000028.1, read as the reverse complement.
AGGAGGCAGACATCTTTGCCCTCTGGGAATACTGGGCTGGGCACTATGCCGGGGTACAGGATGCAATGCAGCAGGCAATCAATGAACATCTACAATGGCAGGGAACGGTGCCCATCTCTATCTCCTGGCAATGTCAGGTCTGGTGGAGGACAGAGATGAATCATGCAGGGACAAGAGTATGAGGACATGGGGGCCTGTGGGAGCCCCTCGCTTTAGCTGGAGCTCTGAGCCTCCCCTTCTCTGTGTCTCTGACTTTGTAGCCTGCCTCCCTCTATGCCCCGCAGTCTTTTATCCACACAGTGGCCCCTTCAGCGCTGTCTCCCCACCGCATAACACTCCGGAGGCTTTCGGTCGTCTCACTTAGGTGGGGGCCCAAGGTCCTTACCTCTCTTTGGTCCTGCTGCCCCCTGATGCCATCTCCAGCCACCAGCTCCTTCCATCCCTTGGCAGCCCCTTGCTTCATGGCCACTGCTGAAACATTCCTGCTCCAGCCTTTGCACCAGCTGCTCCCTCTGCCATTGCCTCTCCCTCATAGGCCACTGCTCTCCCATCATCTCAGCTTATATATCCCACTCACCCAGGCCTGTCCTGAGTTGCCAACCAACTTAGCCCCAGCTCCACCATCAGCCACCTTTTCAAATTGTATTCATGGCATAGACCACTGTCTGGTCTTTTCTCACCCCGTCCTCCTCTTTCCAAGTAAAGGGGAGCTCCATGCAGGCAGGGACTCTATTTGTTCCCGTCTGTCTCAGCACCTTTCACAGGTCCTGGCCCAGAACAGGGGCTTGGGAACTGAATGGTGGAATGCACAGGACAGGCACTGACCTGGGGAGTGTTATGCTAGAGCTGGGGGACAGGATCCCACCTGGGGTGCAACCAGTGAGCATCTACAACGCCAGAGTGACATATACCAGGCCCTGGACCCGGTGCCAAGGGTCAGCAGTGAAGGCGAGAGGCCTCAGACTCAAGGAAGCTCAAGGAGCGCAGAGGCAGCCCTGGGCTCAGATCTTCCTTGTGGCCTAAGCAGCCGGGGAAGATTTTCTGGTGGAAAGGGAGCTTGCAATGCACGCAGAACACTGGAGGCTCCAGGTGGTGGTGGGGAGAGAGGGCTCCCAGCTCTGGGCCCTGGGCCCGCCTGACCACGCCCCAGCCCTGCGGGAGGAGGAGCCACAGGAGCCTGTGTTTACACGGGGAGAGGGGGATGGGGACCGAACAGGGCTGGAAATGCGCCTCACTCAGCCTGGCCAGCTTCCAGAAAACTCTGTGCAATCAACCAGAGAAACACATTTGAGAAAACAGAATCGTGAGCGTAACTTTGAAGCCTTGGTTGCCATGGGGACATATCTGTAAATACTTAACTGCAAACATTAAGTGACACACTGGGGACCGAGCGAGGGAGCGAGCGGGAGGCAGAGGCGCTACCGAGGGAGCGGCCGCCTGCACGGGAGCCTTTCATCCCAGCGGCAGCCCGGCAAGCTCTGCCCTTCCTCGCCCGCGCCAGCCTCCGGGGTCTCTGCCTCTGTCCTCTGCCTTTCATCCTCTCCTTCGCTCCTCCGTGTCGCCAGGAGCCCAGCCCTGTGCACAGCGAGTTCCACGTGGTCCCTGAGACTCCCTTTCGGTCCCGGTTCTGCCTCATCCCTGGTCCCAACCCCGGGCTCCTGGGCAGCTCAGAGGTAGCTGAGCATCACTCAGTAGTCACCTCACTGCCTGAGGGGTCCGGGAGTAAAACAATATGCAAATCAAAGACGGCTTGGCAACAAGTGTGTTCAAGAGACCCAGTATTTTGCCGTCAGGAGCTCTTGGCCTAGATTGCTGATTCAGGAGCCCCTCCCCCACTTCTCCTCCAGGGGGCGGGGCGCCTCCCTCCCGTCTCTTTCCCCAGGGCTCCCCCATGGTTCCTTGGCTGCCTGCGGGCCTGGAGGGCGGTCACACGGAGCCCTCTCTGCCTGCCCGGACTAACCGGCTTGCCCTGGTCCTGCCTACAGGTTTTGAACCTTTCTGGGTCACAGACCCCTTTGGGAAACTGAGGGAAGCTTTACATTCATCCATTCAATTGTGTCACGGAAGGTTAATGAGCACAGCCAGGCCCTGTGCTGAGTGCTGGGCGACCCCTGCCCTCCCAGGACTTCCAGCTTAGGGGAGGGGGCAGACCATACGCAAGAACCCCGGTCAGAAGCTCCAGCATGCCAGCCAGTGTTCAAGGTCAGGGCGGGGCCCAGGATGGCTGGAGTGGGACCAGTGAAGGGCAGGGTGGGTAGAGAGGATGGGGACAGATCTTGTGGAAAATGTTGTAGAACATTTTAAAGACTTTGGATTTTATTCACCGTAAAACAGGGAGCCCCTCGCAGGCTTTGAGCAGAGAAGGGACACATTCTGCTCTGGCTGCTGTGTGCAGACAGACAGTAGAGGGTAAGGTGGAAGCAAGGGACAGTTAGGAGGTCACTGCCGTAGCACAGTGGCTGCCATGGTGAGGAAAACCACGGTCCTCAGATGAGGGAGCATTCGCACACCCTTGGGTCATTTTATGCACATTCCCAAGATGTTCCTGGACCTCAAAGTTCAGACACAGTGCCCCTAGGGTTAGGTGACCAGATTTTAACATTGGTAAAGCGGGACACCATTGACCGGGGGGGAGGGGGTTCTTGATTAAAAATTTGGTCTATCTCCCGCCGTTCCCTAGCTTGTCGTGCATTCTTTCCAAAAATCGGGACTTTTTTAAAACGCCGCGGGACAAATTGTTAAAAATCGGGACTGTCCCGCCAAAAGCAGGGCGTCTGGTCACCTTACCTAGGGCCCTGTAGCCCACCCCCCTGGACTCTTACCCTAACTCCAGTGTACACCTCTACTCCTCAGCCCGTCTGTGGAGCGGAGGCGAGCAGACCCCTCGAGCCCAGTGCAGGCCATCTGCCTTCCCAGCTCCCACCGTTAGCAGGAGAGCCGTCCACCATGGGTGACAATGCTCTACGGCTCGCAGGCTCCCCTGAACACGTGGAGAAGGCAGCGGACGCCCTGATGGGCCAGAGGGCCCTGGGGTGGCCCAGGCGACGTGGATGACTCTCAGACATTAGGCTGATGAAGGAAACCAGACATACATGAGGACGTTATACATGAAGTTCTAGAGCTGGCAAAACCAGACCGTGGTGAGGAAGGTCAGAACACTGAGTGGCTTGGAGGAGGTTGGAACGCTGCCCAGAAAGGGTCATGAGGGAACCTTCTGGGATGATGGCAACATTCTGTACCTTCAGAGGGGTCCTGGGGACATGGGCGTTTGTATTTGTCAAAGCATGTTACATTATACACGTGAGATGTATACATGTCACTGTTGGTACATTTTGTATTAAAATAATAATAATAATAATAATAATAGACCTAGGAAGGATGGTGTGTCCCAGACAGAACTAGGAGCGGTCAGCTCCCAAAGATGATGCCCCCACCCCTTTGTCCAGTGCTCTGTGGCAGCTGCCGGCAGGAGGAACATGATCTGAGAAAGGAACGAGTGTTTCAGTGTTAGAGGTTGATTTTTGCACTTTTAAAGTGAGTTCAGAAGGCAGCAATGCTTACCCCGAAGAGACGGAGCTCTAACGGTGGGGTTCGAGGCCCCTCGGTTGGCAGTGGGTAGGGGCCTCTCAGTGCCTTCACCCACATGCCACACCGCATGAATGATCTGCTCTATGTACATGATGGGCAGAAAGACTGAAGCGAGAGGGAGAGAAAGAAGAGTTTATATTCATTCCCCCTCCCCCTCCAACTGCTTCTCTGTTCCCTGCGCCCCCGCACCTGTGCTGTCTGGCCTTTGACTCCCCTGCTCCCCCTTACCACCCCTTGCTGTGGCCATTGCCCTGACTGATTTCTGGTCCCGGGTCAGAGCTCTTGCAGAGTCTGGGTTCAGTCTGCTGTGTTTCTCACCCTGCTCAGAAGAGGCCCAGGGATCCGAAGAAAATGGCTGGAGGGGACATTCTGCCCTCTGATTCAGTCCTTGGTGGAGGAGGAGGGGGCTCGGCCATTCACCACAGATTTCCCAGCCCCAGAACCATTTCCTGTTCAGTGTGACTGGAGAAAGACTCCCTTAGGAAGATGATGCTGGGCTGTGGATGGGGCCAGAGTCAGGGGCTGTGCCCTGAGTGGGGCATTGGTGAGGCCTGGACCAATCAGGGAAGGCTTCCAGGAAGGGGTGTGGCTGGGCCCCACCCCTTCCCTCAGCCCGCCACACTTCATGGGTTCCTGCTGATCCTGACTGTCCCTTGCAGGCACTCTGCCACCAGGCAGCCCCTGGCTTTTGCCAATGAGAGGGTGACAGGCCACTTGAAGAGAAGTCAGAAATCCCAGCACATCCATCTTAATAAGCTTTATTACAGCCTGCCAGTTTAGACTAATGACTAATTTATTGTATAAAATACCAGCGGTATTTTTTTTTTATTTTGTTAATTAATTCCCTCAAACAAAGGTGAAATTTAGAAAAGTATTCAGAAATAGTGCACATTAGAAAATCGCCTTGCAGCAGGAGATGAAATTATTACTAATATGGGATCAAATTATTACTGTATTGACTTAGTTACTTTATGACTTTGTAATGGATCTCGTCATTATTTTCTCGGGATTGTGGCATTCGTGATTGCATTAAAGTCTGTTAATCTATGCAAATATCATTAGGCACCATTAATAACTAGGCTACTTTCCTCCATTTCAGGGAATGTGCTAAGTACTTGGCCTTCGTGGGTCACTTCCGGTCCACAAGGAGGGAAGAAAAGCAAACGAGGCTGGCAGCCAGCCCCACCCAAGGCAGGGGTGGTTTGAGGGTCTTAGGAGAGTCTCCTTGTCCCAAGCCACCACACATCTTCCCCTGCTGTCAGACAACCTGACTGATTGCTGTGAAACTCATTCCTTTGGCTTAAGGTTCCGAGGGCCTTGTTAAAATGCGCCTAGCCTGGAAAGAAAACCTCGTGGGTTCAGTATCTACTAATAGTCCTCCAGAGCCAACAAGGTGTTCGCAGGGAGCATGGGGCCTTCCCACCCTGGGACAAGGGACTGGTCAGCTTTTACAAAGCTTAGAAAGAGGAGTGGACCTAATTATAGGTGCTGTCTGGGGAGTTGGCCAACATAGGAGGTTCTCGGGAACACCTTTGGACCCTGGAGACTTGGGAGTAACGTGTCCAATGTGGTAGCATCGGGGAGATGGAAGAGTAGAGGTAACTGTTCCGTGGGCCGCCTATATTCAAAGCAGTTCCAAATCCCCATGGCCTCACCCACTGGATCCTCAGGTCAGCACCCAGCTACAGGCCTAATCATCCCACTGCCCAGTGGAGGTGGTGACCGGGCAGGGCCCCCTGCCCCAATCACAGAGCAGATCGCAGCCCAAAGGAACCAAATTCAAGCCCCCAGCCACGAAGGCCAAGGTGGGATCCTATTTTATCTTTGCGGAAGATAGACCCTGATCACACTAGAGTGTGGTGTGGAAAGAGACGTGTCTGTGGATCCAGGCTCCCCTGCCAAACTTAAGAGTTCTCAGACGAAACCTCCTTGATATGGGGGTTCCTGTTATTATTCGTTCAAACAGCACTTACTGAGCATGTGCTATGTGGCAGGCACCCTGATAGGCGCTCCCAATAGTGGAAAGACAGCAAGCTCCTTTCCTGTCACCGACAGAGATGCTGATTCCCCGGGTTTCCCTGGAAACTGTTGTCAGATGCAATCATTCTCACTCTTCTGGCTACACCCAAGAATCGACAGGGGGATCAGGCTCGGAGAAGGGCAGATCCTGGGGCCCAGGTTGAAGTTCTGGGTGACTCAGAGCCACAAGGAGTTCCCTAACTGCAGGTCTGGGGTGCTTCCTGCTGCCCCTGCCATGGTGCTCTCTCTGAGTGGGACACCAGTCTTGTTAGTCAGTGAGATGACACAGGCCTGGGATTCAGCTGTGAGACATTGTATTCCTCGAGCTTCAGAGGCTGTCCTTGGGTCAGCAGGCCCAGGCTTTTCAAGGTGAAGAGCCATTTTTAACATCAAAAATTCATCAGCGCCCCACCTTGATGGATGTTTTACGTGGAGTGCCCATTGTTTGAGGGAATGCAAAATGGCAATATGCTACCCTGAATGCAGCGGTGCTTTGAAATGAATTGGTACTTTTAAAACTACAGCAGCTTCTCTGTGTGTTTGAAAAATAGTCACATCTCCTGAGGAGTGAAGTGTTTCTGGTCCGGTCAGTACACAAAGTTTGAGGGGCCTGGGACCTCAAGGTCAGATGGCTCTACTGCTCTTGACCGTCTCTGTGCACGGGAGGAGAAAGAGGTGTGGGGTCCTCACTGGGATGGCCATAGCCCACCTTTTTCACTGCCCATCACACCTGGCCCCACGCGAGTCCTGCTGCCATTACAAAGCCCTCCCCTGCAGCCCCGCCCTCGCCCTGTGGCTCCCCAGCTCACTCACAGCCCTTGTCCCACACACCATACACTGCCCTCCCCAGCCCCTCATCCTCCTGCTCCCTCTAATCCTTTCCCAGTCCCTGTGGCTCCATTTCCAGCCTCGGGCACTGTGGGCCTAAATGCCTATCTGGCCCCTTTGATCACAGAGGACATTTTCTAGCGAAGTCACTCCTGTAGCACCACCACACTTCAAAGGCTTCTGGGAAGAGGACAATGCTGAGTCCAAAGGCCTAGATTAGAACCTAAAGACCAGAAGTGCAGGCCCCAGGCCAGGCCCCTGTGAGTCGTGTGCTGTTTTGCACACGAGTAGGCATGTGGTACAGCCAGCAGGTGGCACCCATCCCGCCTGCACCACTTCCTGCCCGCAGCTGGAGCCTGTTTGTTACTCAGCCTCTCTGAGCCTCAGTTCACTGATCTGGCAAATGGGGATATAGCTGTGTTATAGGGAAGCGTGGCAGTGAGAAGTGAGCAGAATGTGTGGACGTGCCTAGCTGGCACAGAACAGACGGCCAGGACTCCCAAAGGGCAGCCAGCACCACCCTCCGTGGAAGAGTCTGGCAGAGTGCAGAGAACTGGCTGGGGTGCTGATCCAGCAGGGGGGTCTATCCCCCCTCCTCCTCACTCCCAGACAAGCCTGCTCCAGGCAGAGTGAGCCCCCCCCCCCCGTGCTTGTCACCTCCACCTGCCCCATCCCCAGGACCCGCCCCATCCCCAGGACCTGCCCCATCCCCAGGACCTATTGGAAGGAGGATGTGTCTTGCTTTTCAAAGCAAGATTCTGTAACTTCTTGCAAGCAGGAACTTGTGTTGAGTAACATTCTTTGCATTTTCTTCTCCGCCTTCTGTCCCAGGTTTCCTTCCTTATCCCCGCCTGTCCCTGCCCAGCGTTTTCCCAGATAACTGAGGGCCTGAGTCGTGTGCCCTCGTGATGTACCACCCCGGGCAAACTCTTCCTGCCCCACACGGCTTTCTGTCAGACCCCAGCCAGCTCTGTCCTGCCACAGCGGGGCCACTCAGGCCTCAGTGTGGATGCACTTTAGCCCGGGGTCAGGCCTCCTTTTTGTACCTCCTAAGCCTGTACCTTTCATAGTTGGTGACCCACTGCATTACTGACTGGGAATGATAGCAGGGGTCCAGACCTGCCAGGCAGCTTTCGGAAACACCAAATGCCCCCCTTTCTCTGCCCTTCTGTAAACTGAACTTCCTGGTAACCAAATAGTGCCAACCCAAAGGCCTCAGGGGGCCCCTTTGAATGACAAAGGCAGGCTTTCTGTCGTTAGCAATGCCAACCACGCACCAGCAGTTAGTATGCTGCCACCCTGCAAAAGAGTTTGTTCTCTTGAGGAAATTGACACTGCCCTCACCATCTCATTAGTCCTTAGAAATAAAAACATCCTGCAAATTGTGCAGCCCTTCCCGGCTCCCAGAGCTGTGCGCTTTCCTAAGCTCATGTGCGCCTAGTCACCATCTGGTCTGTGAGCAGGGAAGAGGGTACCTTCTATGTGGTGGATGAGAGAACTCAGGAGCTAGACCCCCTGGATTCAAATCCCGGCCCTGCTATGGATTAGCTCTGGGACCTCCAGCAAGTTACCAAAGCTCTCTGTGCCTCAGTTTCCTCATCTGTATAATGGGAGTGGCAGTGCTCCCCACCTCACAAAATTCAAGTCCCCTGAGCAGTGCTTGGCTTGTGGCAAGAACTCAGGCTGAGTCAGTCATCTCACACTGTCCTCTCTGAGGGCCTGGTCCCCAGCAGGAACGAATGGGTGAATCTGTGTATATCATCTGTGCTGACACTGGCCATCCAGTTGCAGGGGCCCATCCAGCCTGCCCCACTCCAGGAACCAGGCTGCTCTGTGGGGCTGGAGGCCCAGGCCCTGGCCTTGGAATAGCATGCACCACTGGGGGAGAGAGAAAGGGAGGTCCTCAAGGTACAGTGGGGACTCAGGACCCCAGGCCTGCCTGCAGGCTCAGGGAAACCTCAAAGAGAAGCTTCACATGTCCACAGAAACCAGTCGCATTGTAACCTGCATTAACCCCAAACCCGTCAGGCATGGGAAGGTTCCGGGACCTGAGCTGAAAGCAAAGTTGTTTCAGATGAGTCTGGAACACAGCCGAGCTCCTTGTTCTGAGAGCCAATACCCCGATCAGTGTGGGAGGCCATGTCTAGTTTTCTGAACTTTTGCATTTAGACTTCAGATATCTGAAGTGCTCAGAAACATCTTGGCCATCCATCCATCCACCTATCACTATTTATGTGCCATTGATCATAAATCTATCTGCTTTCTGCAATCATTTTTCTCTCATCTGTGTATCTATCATCCAACATTTAATCTGGGTATCTAGCATCTATTAATCATGTCTGCCATCCATCTATCTCTGTGTCTTTGTCTAGTCAGTTATCAGTCATGAGTTAATACAATGTGTACTTAAGCATGGGCCATCTGAATTCCATGGGGGAGGGGGCGGGGACAGCAGTGACTCCCAGAGGGCCAGGGTGGCTGCAACAAAGATGGGTTGGAAGGAAATTGGCCAGCTGATGACAGAGGAGCCTGGGACTCTTCTCACAGAGCAGGGCTGGTGGGATGGACAGAGGGGAGAGAGCACAAGACAGAAAGACGAGGAGGAGGCCTGCCCTGCCATCAGCGGGGTGAGCCTGGTGCTGACCTCGATAATCCCCTCACATCCACCTCTCCAAATTAGGACGATGTCTTTCCAGAATGACCCTGTGAGCGATGGGTGGGAGTGCGGGCTTCAGAGTCCTGCAGTCTGAAGGGCTGAGCTCCTGTGGACAAGCTGAGGGCCAAAGCGGCGGTGCCCAGGGAACGATGGCAGGGCGGCCTGGACAAGACCCATGCCCAGCCCTTCCCAGCCGTGGCTGCATGTTGCTATGACCTGAATAGCTTTCAAAAAACAAAATTCTGATGCCTGGGCTCCAGGTAAATTGGTATGTCAGGAGCCAGCCCTAGGCATCTGTATTTTTGGAAGCCCCACCCCCACCCCCGGGAGGGAGGACTGATTTTCATTGCAGCCACGTCAGAGAGCCACCCTTTTATAAGATCCGAGACACCTGCTGCTACTCTCAGATGGAGTCCGGAGGGACAAGGAGTAGCCTTCAGTACTCTAGGGCAGCACTTGAGCTCTGGGCAGGGTTGGGCTCGCCAGGGGGCTCCTGGCCTGGCATGAGGTCCTAGAAGTGAGACTTCTAGGATATTCATGAGGTGTTACACATACTGAAGGGGGCTGGGCTAGATGGCCTCTGAAGACTCCACCCCCTTCCCAGGGCCCCAGAAGTCCTACCAGTCCGCGTCCAGGAATGAAGGATGAGCTTGGCCACTGCAGCATCTGGGTTCAAGCATGCCTCCTACTGTGCTAGACTAGCAAGACTGACCCCGAGACATTTGGGTCTCCCATGCAAGATGGGTTTCAGGCTGCTAGACACCGGGGTGCCCCTCTCCCTCCTTGTCCTACAAGGAACAAAGTCCCCCCCATCAATGTTTAAAATGGGCCAGGAGTCCGAGGGGCTGGAGGTCAGCCTGGCTCCCTGGCATTCTGTCCCCGGCTATGGCAGGGGTCAGGCAGGGAGGAAGGAGCTGGACCCATGACCACCCACTCTCGGTGAGGCTGTGGGAATTTTGGCCATAGTTGCAAGGATCTGCAGCCAACGTGGGGGCAGCCCACAGCTAGGGTTAGAGGTTGGTCTGTGGCCGGGTTGCCTGTAGGTGAGTGTATCTTTGCAGCCACAGCTGTGTAGGTCTCCCTCAGTTAACAAGCCCTCGGTCCATGGTTAATAAGAGATAAGCAGCTCTCGGTGCGTTTTTTACTTCTCCAGGATCTGTGGTCACCTTGACTGCATTCTCTGCCCTGTCAATGAGGTGTGCTTAACAGCATTCCCTGGCCTCTCTTCCTATTGCCCCCAGCCCTCCTGCCATGATCCATCCTACCCCTACTCGTCCCCTGCAGAAACCTCCTCCCCCTGTTGGAATAAAACTCTGATTTTTCTGTCTCCTTGAGAGCCGAGGACAAACTGGCCATAATTTATGCTCCCACATAATATAAAGGAAAAAGGGCCCCATTATGCTATAAATTATCCTGTGATGGGTGAAACGCTGGAGCGTGGGCACCAGACGCCAGTGGAAACCCCATTAGACTGCAGGGTTCTGCTGCTGAGAAGTCCCCACAGAACTCTGCACCGTCTGGTAAGGATAACGTAGCCGAGCAAATGTATCATCAGTTACCTGGAGACACAGCTGAGCACAGCCACCCAGACAAAGGTGTGTGTCCCACACTCCAGCTGGGAACCTAGTGCAGACTCACCAAAGGAGGGTCAGAGAGCCGGAGACAGAGCCAGCAAGGGGTGCGGATGTGGCTTCGGGACCCCTCACCTTTGCACAACTCAAGGCTCCCATGCCTGCAAAGTGCAAGAATGGGGGTACAGGGGTCATTCTTGGTCCCCAGGGGGCGACAGTTCCCAAGTTCTCGTTCTGTTCCTCAAATATGCTACAAGCCCCGAAAGGCACAGATCCACCCCTGTGCCCCGGGCAGCCATCAGGGGGCGCTGCAGGGTCATGTGATTAGAGGGGATTCCGTCAGCAGGTCCGATTTCCGGTGGTGAGGAAAAAGGACTTTGCAGCCTAGACTTTGGTGGGGAGAAGGCTTAGGGACTCATCAGGAAAGAGCTTGCTTCCTTGGTCGCTTAGGAGACTTCATGACAGCCAGGCTTTGGGCAGAGGGGTGAGCAAGACTAGGGAGGGCCTGTTGAGGCACACCTCGGCTCCCCAAGCAATCAGGAAGGAGTTTTGGGGTGCTCTGGGGGCCCCAGCCATCCTCCCTTCTGAGCTCTGAACATACACCTGGGCCCCTGCAGGGTAGTGGGGTTACTAGGCCTTTGCCAGTTGTCTGTGCTGAGCTGGAGGGGTGGAGGGAGAAGAGAAAGAGTGAGGTATCCAGGCAGCACCATCCTCCACCAGGAAGGAGGGTGGGCCTGAGAGCTCAGACCTCCTGGGTGTGAGTCCTGGCGGCGCCAATGACAGGGCGTATATTCTTGGGCAAGGTGCTTAACTTCTTTGTGCCTCAGTTTCTTCATCTGTTCAGTGGAATAATAAACCGCCCGTTAGGCCTATAAACTGCTTATCTCGGTGCCTAGTCCTCGTAAGTGTCCCGTAAATGAAAACCACGATGAGTTTTGTCGTTGTTGCTGTTGTGACCACCTCCTGGAGTAAGCAGGTCCGGCCTGCAGCCTTGGGCAGGGGCACCATGGGGCCCTGGGGAGGGAGCTAGGCTGACCCGTGCTGTCTGGGGGCAGCAGAGGTTCTGTGATGTGGCAGTCAGGTCCCACCAGCTGTGTCCTGAAGGGACTGGGGTGACATGGAGACAGGGTGGGTTGGGGCTATGAATTAGGGAGCTAGGCTGAGCCAAGGGAAGACATGATGGGCAGTGAGAATGGGCCCAGGGCTGAGTCCCAGGATACGTTTCCTGTGGTCAGAAGACGACCCAGGCTTTGGGCCTTGAGGGAAGTGTTTAGACAATGGTGGGCAGGACAAGAAAAAGGAAACGTGTGTGTGTGTATGTGTGCGTGTGTGTACCTCATACCACATGCCTTGTCACACTCCCTGCTTTTGCATACGCGGCTCCCTGACATGGGATGCCTGCCCCTTGCCTTTTCTACCTGGCAAACCCTGCCCTTCATCCTTCAGGGCCCAGCTCAAGCCTTTGAGACCCTTCTCCTACCTCCCCCATGCCCGCAGAGCTCATCATGCCAGGCTCTCTGCCCTCGTCGTAGCTGATGCCCACTCATGTCCGGGGGCATTCATTCCCTAGTGTCTAAGAATTCCTGGAGTTCCATGCCCTACAGATAGATGTCTAGGATGTCATCTCTGAGACAGGAGGAGGAACGGCAAGTGCCAGTGCCCGGGGGCAGGGCTGTGCGTGGAGTGCTCTTGAGTGAGCAGGGAGCCCTGTGCGTCTGGAGCAGAGGGATGGGGTCACTTGAAGTTTTGGGCTTCTCCTCAGGGAGATGGGAGCAGGAAATAAGCTCTGCCTTGCTTTAACTGACTCCTTTGGCTGCTGGGAAGAGCAGGTAGCAGGGCCATGGGTGGGTGTCAGGAGACAGTGAGGAGGCCACTCTCCTGGCCTGGGCCTGGGCCTGAAGCATTTGGAAGGCAGAGCTGGCTGAAGGAATGTAAGTGTGTGTGTGTGTGTGTGTGTGTGTGTGTGTGTGTGAAGGGGGAGGGTACACATTGAGGCTACCATGGGACTAGACGTGTTCTCCAGTCTCCTGCCTCTTCCAACCCCCAACATCAAACAGAGACTGTCTGGAGGGAGCTCTGCAGATCAAGGCCTGGCACCGCCTCCCCAGGGGGCCAGATCCAGCCAAGGGGGCTCATTTGCATCCCCGGTGGAGGGGGGGCCCCATCTCGTCCCCTACATGCTGCCCCGTCCCCAGCAGCCTTTGATCTGGTTTGATGTCTCCCTCAGCCTTCTTCCCAGGCAGGAAGCCTTTTATCCTCTGGAGTTGGCTCCTGCCCAGCCGTGCCCCTGGCTCTGGCTCTGACACAGTGCGTGTGGTGGGGACAAAGTGGGGGCATCGCGCCACTGCTCACTGGTTCACTTCACGTTGAGAACCCTCCGAGGCCTGGCCTGTGACCCATGTCCCATGTGAAGGGAATGGGTCTCAGGAGGGGAGGAGACCGTGTCGCACAGCTGCAGAGTGATCCGTATCCAGACCCCTCACCTTGGCGCGGGCGGCAATGCTGGAAACTGCCCGAACCAGCTGGAGTGAGCACCTGCTGGGTTCCCAGGGACGAGAGGAGGGGCGTGCGGACCCCTGGCTCTGTCCACGGCTCTCCTAACTTGAAAGGCGGGTCGGACACCGTGCTGCCCACTTGGGAACAGAAGCCAGGCAAGGATGAGGAGAGGAGGCCTCCGGACGAGGGGTGAGGTGGTCAGCAGTATGGAAAACAGCACAGAGTTTGATTCAGATGATCGGCTGGATCCCTACGGGTCCCTTCAGAGGCATGGCTGCTTGATGGGTCTGAATCAGGAGCATGCATGGAAGTGACGCACCGACGGGCTCAGTGACTTCAGGGCAAATGTCTCTTGTTTTGGATCAATCCAGAGAGGTCTGGAGGAGGCTGGGGAGCATCTCAGTGGTCCCTTACGCGCTGCCACTTGGTCAGAGGGGTGCAAAGGGAAGCCTGGCTTCTCAGACTAGCTCGGGAAAGGCATGACTCTGTTTAGTGTTCAATGTCCTTGGGGGTTCTCTCCACACCCAGGGTTGGGGGTTGAGGGGATACGGTGGGTATCCCCATCCATCAGCTGGTACCCCTATGGGTATAGACAACATGATAAGTGCATTTATGAAACATTCACGCAGTGCCAGGCTCTGTACTAAAAACGTCATGTACCTCAACTCCTTGAATCCCCCAACAGGTCTATCAGGGGTGTGCTAATCTTCTTTCCTGTCACAGATGAGGAAACAGAGGCCCAGGGAGGGTACAAGATGTACCTAAGGTTGCACAGCCAACCAGAGTTTGAGCAACAGGCTCAGTTACTGTTTGGAAGATACCACCCAAGCAGCTCCTCCTGTCAAGTCTGTATGCTTCTCATTCCCTTCAATGGAAGGTTCTCCCGGATCCAGTGTCAAATCAGAGAGAAGGACCAGGTCCTCCCCACTTAGACTCACAGCCTGTGGTCCCTGGGACCCTGAGATCATCTCTAGGGAGAGCAGATGGTCCCTGGATCCACAAGGTGCCCCACAGCTTAAGAGCCGCATGGAAGCCCCCATAAGGGCGGCCCCGAGGGCTCGAGGCTCTGCTAGCAGCTATGTGGCAGGTGCATGGAGCACAGGGGCTCTGGGCTCTGGTCCTGCCCTGCGCACCCCGCCAGGGCCAATACTCCAGAGCAGGACCCCCCACAAACCCTCCCTCAGCAGCTGGAGGGGAGAGAACAGTAAACGTCTATGGCGGCCATAAAAGGCATTAACCATCTGAGCACTTGTCCGCAATGCCTCGGCAGCCGTCTATCCTTAAGCAGGAAATATTGTCTAATGCCGATGGTAATGAGCGAATCCAATTTTGAAAATTAAACCGGAATCTGAGCATCCGCTCCAGGGCTCCGGCATTTGGCAAGTCAAGTGGCACCGCTGCCACCCGCCTCCTCCTCCCTCAGGGGTCCTCTCAACCTGGGCAGCCCGCAAGATGCTACCTGCCCATCTGGGGCCACACCGCCCTGAAATTGCCCTCTCCGGAGCCTGCCCTGAACCTGCCCGGGGCGCCTTCCCGCTCTGCTTTCCGGGCTCTCCTTTTAAAATGCAAATCCCCCAGCCAGAGCCCCATTCTGCCCCGAGGCCCGAATGAGCACAGGCGCCCACCTCAGAGGCTCAGGCAACCAGATCCCACTGTCTTGTCCTAAGTGCCCCCTGGCTTCTCAGGGGGCCGGGGCGGCAGGGGTGGGGGTCGCCCAGTGCTTTTTAGAGGTTGGGAAACTGAAGCGCACAATTCCATGGAGCTTCTGGGAACATAAGCGTCTGGCGGCTAGAGAACGGGAGATGTGTCTGTTGGTGGGAGAGGGAACAGGCAACAGGCAGCTGGAAAAGCAAAGTCAAACCTGCGCAGGATCCCTTCTGGTCCCACACAGGGAGCAGGCAGAAAGGCAGCTGCCCGTCCGCCTCTCAACTCCTGGTCAAACTCTGCGGTGGGCCCGGGCCCCCTGACCTGTCCTCTGCACGTCAGAGCCCTGGACGGCAGCCCCCCAGCTTCTCCTGGAAGCCTTCAGGAGGTAGCCACACACCCACTTTCCCAACTGGCCCCCTCTGGCCTGCAGTCCAGAGTTAATGCAATGACAGCCAGGACTTCTCTCCTGGGAAGGGGGTGTAGGACTCTGGTGGCAGAGGCCCTGGGGCCAAAGATTGGGTTCTTGAGGGATCTGAGAACCGTGCACACCCCCACCCCCACCACACACACCCACTGAAAGAGGAAGCCCAGAAGAGACCCCAAAACTCTCTGTTCAGCCAAATCCCAGGCACACAGTAGATGCTCAATAAATGCCTGCCGAAAGTGTGAGCGGAGGGTAGAGCCGAGCGGAATGGCAGCGGCTGTGGTCCAACACCCCGGTAGTCGTAAACGCCTGCATCTGACAGAAGTGGCTGCTTTCTTCATCCATTATTTTATTGGCTTCCCACATACTCAGCTCTTTGGGGGGGCTTGGGGGCCATAGACTGTGCCCAGTGGTGGCAAGACATCTGGGCACAGAGCACAGGGTACTCCCTTATTCCCCCAAACACAGGCACTTACAGTTTCAGGGAATAGGAAAGCAACGGCAAGAGGGTTATAGTGCTGGGGAGCCAACATACCCCAAGAGACTGGCCTTAGCCTGAACCCCAGATGTGCAAGCTGGAGCACGCTCTCTCTGCCCTAACTTCCACAGCTAAAAGAAGGCGGGGCCCTTGGTGTTCGTGGGGTCCTGCCCAGCTCTCCTGCTCTGTGACCTTGTTCCCCCTGGGGAGGGCACCCCAGTCCTGGGTGCAGCTGTGCGGCAGCCCTGCCGGCCTTTGTCTTGCTGGGAACCTGGCTTCGCATGGATGGGCTGCCTCCCTGTCTGGATGTCAGCTCTCCATTCTTATGCACCGCTTCAACAGCAGTGGCTGGAACAGTGTCTGGCACAGAGAAAGGACGCAGCAAAGAGTTGCTGAATGACTGCACAGCCAGCGCTCCCCCGGGCCAGCCACTGGGCTCAGCCCTGGGGGTCTGAAGAGAGCATAACACAGCCCCCTGCCCTCAGCTCGGCTCTGCTGAGAGGAAGACCCAGGGCTTCCGCACAGCGTCCCTTGCTCACCACGTGTCTGGGCCCCAGGCAGCCTCAGAGGCCTCCCATGTGGGGGCATCTTCAGCCCATCGCCAGCCTGGCTCTGACGTCCCTCCTGCATCACTGACCAGAGCATGTCCTCAGAGGAGCGGCGACACCTCCGGACCCCAACAGCGGGCTCAGGCCGAGGCCCCCAGCGGGTGTGGGGGGAGTGAGGGCATCACAGCCTCACCATCACCCAGAGGCTCTGTGTCACTCAGGCAGGTGGGCTGTGGTCAGGCACGGTTCCAGGACTGCTCGGCCTGTCCCAGGCTGCAGGGGCCTGCATCTCCCTGAGCGGGCGTGGGAACTGGCTGGGGAAGCCCGATCAGTCTGAGGCTCTCACTAGGTTGGCAGCAGATCTAAGACACCAGCCAAAGGGAGCCGCCGGCCATCTGACCCAGCTTGGGGATAGTACTCCTGGAAAGTGGCCCGAGCGGGAGGAGGGCACAGAGGTGGGCAGACAGGAGAAGGCTGTCCATCCCAGCTGGTCAGTCAACTGTTCACAGGCTCCCCCCAGGTGTGGCTCCTCTGACCTCTGTCTCCTCTGTCTCCTGAAATCAGGGCAGGGCCAAACCAAGGGAGAGCGACCCTCCATTTCCTATTCCTCTTGAATCGAGAGCCCCCAAGAAACGGTCATTGCCATTGTCACTACTGCTGGTGAGGCTCTGTCCCTGCAGCGGGACCTGAAGCCTAGAGTCCCCCCTGCCCCCATGAGGAAGGCCTAGTTATTCACACTTTATAAACGATCTCATAACCAAGGCGGGAGCACTTGTATAGCTGGAGTGCAGGGGTGCTGGGGTCTGAGCCAGGGGGCCTGGACAGGCCTTAGGATCGCTCACCCAGTAACCAAAGCCAGTTAGAAATGAAGAGGGGGCGCAAACTGAACATGTGCGAGGATTCTAGACACACACCAACCTTTGACTTGGAAGGGGTCATCCAGGAACCTCTGGAAGAAGTGAGTCTGCAGCCGGGTTTCTTTGGCTCCCTGCAGCCTTCCAGAAGGGAAGGCTAGTCGTCGTTTCCCTAGGGGGATCCCAACAGGCAGGAAGAAGGGGCGCCCGGCCTCCTTCACATTAGGAAAGTTTTCAAGAAGGAAGGGCTCTGGCCTAGAACAGAGAACTGAGAATTGCAAACTGCCAAGTTATAGGAAGATTTCATGGAAGGAAGGGAAGGAATCGGGGGGGGGGGGGGGAACAAAACAAAACCCTGGCAAAAGGGAGGTAGCTGGATAGAAAGGCACGTGTGGATGCATTTTAATGCAATCAGACCGCTGTCATAATGATAACAAAGGAATACATTCAGGCGTCAGGGGAGAAAGTGCAGAGCTGAGGTCCCAGCATTTAAATCAAGCTCTGGTGGAGGAGGGGTCTTCTCTTCCCTTCCTTGTTCCTTCCCAGGGAGAAGAATTTTTAAGCAGAAGTATCTGGGATTAGCAGGTGGTGTTTTTCATTTCTTTGTCTTTCCAGAAATCCCATAAATTCAGAGCCTTTAAAAAGGCGCTGGGGTTGGGGGAGCACTGTTCTGGGCTGGAGAGGAGTTTCACTTGCTCTACTGAAATCTTTCAAATCTCCTGGTTCACTTCCTGTAAAGGGTTGTTGCTGCTTCTGGTTGTTACACATAAGCCTTCCGCCTTCTCTTCTCTCTGCTCTTTGTTTCTAATTCTTTTTCCTCTTTCCACCTCCACCATTTTCCCTCCCTCTACGCTCCTGACCCCATTTCCTGCCATCCGTCTTCAGCGACACCCCTTCTACTCTGACTCTTTTTCTCTCTACATTTCTATTGGTTTCTCAGCTTGGAGCCAGTGAACCCTGGCGATTAACTGAGGGTGTGTGCCCAGCCCGGCCATGGCCCAAGAAGCAGCCCAGGCTGGGGCAGGCTTTGGGGCTGGGACTCCGGGCCCACAGCTTTGGCTGAAGCCCGCCAGTGGTAGAGATCCAGGCTGGTGTGTCCTGACCTGGAACTGCTAACATAAGGTGACCAGACGTCCCGCTTTTGGCGGGACAGTCCCAATTTTTAACAATTTGTCCCACATCCCGCGGCGTTTTAAAAAAGTCCTAATTTTTGGAAAGAATGCACGACAAGCTAGGGAACGGCGGGAGCTAGACCCAATTTTTAATCAAGAACCCCCTCCCCCCCGGTCAATGGTGTCCCGCTTTACCAATGTTACAATCTGGTCACCTTAGACTAGGAGGGCAGCGATTAGGAATTCCTGAAGAGGACTCTGGGGTGGCTTGTGAAGGGGTGCAGGAGAAGGGGTGGAGTTTCCCTCTGCTTTGCTCCAGACACCAAAACAGCCCCTCAGCTCTATGGGAACTCTCTAGGCAGTGTGGGTGAGGGGCCCAGGGAGGGGGTGGGTACCAACCATCCTGTAGAGAGGGACATGGTACTAGTGTGCCCTTGTCTTCAGAGAAAACCGTAAGCACATGGCTGATTGCAGGGTTGGTGCGGGGGTGGGGGGTGCTTTTCTGCAGCCTTGGTTGTGTATGCCCGTGTGTGCCAATCTTTCAGACGTCAACAAACATCTAGTGAGCGCCTGGTGAATGCTGTCACCACAGGGCTCCTGTGCCAGCTCCTATGGCTGCATAACCATTCAGCCTTGAAGGGGGTGGTATACTACAACCATTTATTCTGCTCACGGATTCTGTGGGTCAGGAATTCACATAGGGCACCGCATGGAAGACCCGTCTCTACTCGAGGATGTCTGGGCCTCAGCTGGAAGACCCCAAGGCTGGGGGCTGGAATCCTCTGAGGACTCACTGTCCCTGCCTCGTGGTTGATGCTGGCTGTCCGTTGGGGGCCTGGGTTCCTTTCTATGTGCACTCATGGTGTGGATCAGTTGGGGGTTCTTCACAGCATGGCTTCCACATAGAAAGCATCCCCAGAAGAGCGAGCTGAGAGGCAGCTGATCCTTTTTATGACTTAGCCTTGGAAGTCAAGTGTCATCACTTCTGCCAGGTTGATGGGTTAGAGCTGTCACAAGCCCTACCCAGATTCAAGGGGAGGGAACACAGACCCCACCTCTCAATGGGAGGCATGAGGTCACATTGAAATAAGAGCTTGTAGAGTGAGAACTCTTGTTGAAGTCGTAAGTTCGTACAGATCCACACAACGCAATGTGATCTCTGTCACCCTAAGCACACAGCTGAGTTACATCAACAAACTCAGCCCAGGGCTGTTATGCAGCATGAACAAATAGGAAGGCCCTGACTAAGGAGGAGGCACCCGATGGAGGTAAAAACAAGTGAGACCGAAAGGAGCTGTGTCCCTGGGAATGGCGTAGAGCAATCATTCATTCTATAACTAACTCTGTTCTGAGGCTTAGTATTGCCAGGTACTGCTGTTCCGACAGAGGTCCAGTCCCTTCCCCAGACAGCATAAATGGAGGGTGGGGGGTAGGGGCCGTGGCAGGGAGCTAGGCAGAAACTAACTACACAGGCAAAGCAGTAAATAGTTCTCCTTTGAAATCCAGGCCATGAGAATGAGGGGCTGAGACAGAGAATAAAGGAGAGGTGGAAGGAAGAGACTTGGTGAGGAAGCAATATTTAAACTGAGACCTAGAAAAAGAAAGAAGGAATCAGCTTTGTGATTTGGAGGGCATGCCAGGCAGAGGGAACAGCATATGCAAAGGCCCTGTGGTTGTGAGTTCATTCTGGCATCTGTGAGTGAATGTAATATAGCAGGAGGGAGAGGAATTGCAGGGCTGCAGGAATGACCTGTGCGCTGTGAGTGGCCAGACCAGTGGCCTTGCTCCCTCACTGTGCAGCCTGCTCTTTAGGCTGAAGGGGGCATCATGGCTGCAATCTAGACCCCCCCCCCCCAACCCAGCCTTTCCTACCTCATCTCCACCTCTGGCTATGTCTCCCTCTCCAGCCCCCACTCCGCCCCTTCACTCTGTGGTCCCACCAGTCTAGCTATGTCCCACCCCCGCCCCACCCTCTCCCTCTTACCCACCCTGCGCTCCAGCTCTGGCTTCTGTGCCCCCTGCCCTGGCTTCTGCCCAATTTCTCCTTCCCCGAAACCCTTCTGCTGCGGCCATGCCTTTGCCCCCCTCCCCCCTCCCCCCAGGCCTGCCCCCACGCCGCCCGATTCCGGCCCCGGTAAGCATCTCCTAATTTTGTTCCAGAAGATAGAAAACTCTTCGTGGGCATGCTCAACAAGCAACAGTCTGAGGACGACGTGCGTCGCCTCTTCGAGGCCTTCGGGAACATCGAGGAGTGCACCATCCTGCGCGGGCCTGATGGCAACAGCAAGGGTGAGTGGGGGCAGGGGCCCCCAGCCTGCCCCGCGAGGCTTGCCAGGCACGAGGCGGCCAGGTCTGGGGGTCAGGAAGGGCCGCGATCCCGGTACGTTAAAGTCTCTGGCCCCTACAGGCGTTTCTCTGTCGCTGTGTTTCTTCGTGTCTCTCTTTTTCTCTTGGTCTGTGTGTCTCACCCGTTCTGCTTTCTCCTGGGATGCGCCCTGTCCCCTCGGGCCTTCCCAGGCACCGCCTCTCAGTCCTCGGGCTTGCCTGGCCATCCTCGGGCCCTGGGGCCCTGGTTCAGCCTCTCCTGTCCCCCCAGGGTGCGCCTTTGTGAAGTACTCGTCCCATGCCGAGGCGCAAGCCGCCATCAACGCGCTGCACGGCAGCCAGACCATGCCGGTGAGTGCTGCCACCCCTGGGTGGGGACGGGGACGGGGACAGGCACGACGCCCGCACCGACAGGCCTGCCCAACCCAGTGCACTAGCCGGGCCCGTGCGCCCTTACACTCCATCCAGGCCATACGGTGCCAAAGGCGTGCCTTGCTCACAGCCTCCTCATGAGACCGGAAGGCATTGCCGTTATTCTCATTTCGCAGACAAGGACACAGGCCCAGGGACATTAAGGAGCTGGCCCCAGTCATCCAGATAGAAAACGCCCACGATAGAATTAAGACCCCAGACCACTAGGCTAGTACCGATGTCAGTCCCCGCCCCCATAACCCTACCCCCAGCCCTGCCAGGAACGCCCCGTGGAGAGGAGAGGGTGGGCCTAGGCCAGGGGCACAGACAGCTGGGAGCAGAGGCAC
This sequence comes from Craseonycteris thonglongyai, assembly GCA_004027555.1. NCBI lineage: Eukaryota > Metazoa > Chordata > Mammalia > Chiroptera > Craseonycteridae > Craseonycteris > Craseonycteris thonglongyai. Next base: position 11,243 of record PVKE010000028.1, on the reverse strand, counting down.
CTAGGGCAGGTGGCCTCACCCTCAATCCCGGCTGCAGGGAGCCTCGTCCAGCCTGGTGGTCAAGTTCGCGGACACCGACAAGGAGCGCACGATGCGCCGAATGCAGCAGATGGCTGGCCAGATGGGCATGTTCAACCCCATGGCCATCCCGTTCGGGGCCTACGGCGCCTACGCACAGGCAGTAAGTGGGGGTCCAGATGGGTGAGGGTGGGGGGGACACCCGCTTTCCAGCTAACTCTGTTTAGAGCCCCACAGCAGGGACCACCTGACTTTGCTGAGGGGAGTTCTGTTCCTGGCACAGAAAATACTGGTCTCATCCTGGGGCCTAAGGTGTGGTCAGGAATAAACCCAGGGAGTGGAGGCCAGAAGGGTTGAGAGAAGGCTGATTCAACCCAGAGTGGCGGCCAGGAGGAGGTGGCTTACTGTCCTGGTTCTTAAAGTGGGGAGCTGGAAAGACTTCCAGGCAAGGCAGCAGAGTGGGTCTCCCTGGACGCTTGCCCCCGTGAAAGCACCAACTGGGGAAGAGAGGTTCAGGTGTTTGGTTGGCACCACCCCACCCCGGCTCCCTCTCATTGGAAGGTGTCCTTAGGCCTCTGATCACTATTGGCAGGAGTCCTGTGAGGCTCCCCAAAGCCCATCACACCCATGTGTCCCCTATTGTACCCCCAGGCCCCGCCTTAGGCCCCTGGCCCGCCAACTTCCTTCTTTCACATGGGGGCCTGCTCTGCTAGCATCTCCACCCGGCTGCCTCCCAGACTTGTCGTCACCACCCCCACATGGGTAGCGCTGAGGGAGGTCAAGGTTCTGGTTCTGAAACTGCAAGTTTCCCTCACTTCTCCAGCACTGCCCAAGTTTGGTCAGACCCCATTCACCGTCCCCCAGTCCCCGCTCACATTGGTGAGAATGTGGGGACCGCAATTCATGCTAAGTTAATTCTACAGGGGCTCACCCGACACGTCTCTAGAGAGCTTGGGGCGTCGTATCGTCATGAGTGACAGGTCTTCACAGGGATCCCACCCTCCTCCTCTCCCCTACAACCTTAGAGTCCCTAAGACGCGGCCATTACTTTTGAATAGTTGCCTCTTAGGAGGTGGTTTCTCATAGCTGTTGAGAACGAGGGCAGGAATCGGGGAGACATCAGGGTTCTCTGGGGGTGGGGGTGGGGAGCTGTGTCTCACCTCCCTGGACTCGGAGTCTGGGAGGCCCGTGTCCTGGAGCCGAGCCCCCTGGTGGGGAGGGCTGCCCCCCTGGAGGCGCATGGTATTTTTTCCACTCCCTCTGCCCCAGCTGATGCAGCAGCAAGCGGCACTAATGGCGTCAGTCGCGCAGGGCGGCTACCTGAACCCCATGGCTGCCTTCGCCGCCGCTCAGATGCAACAGATGGCGGCCCTCAACATGAACGGCTTGGCGGCCGCGCCCATGACCCCAACCTCAGGTGAGCCAACAGGTCCCAACACAGGGCCCGGTCCTGCAGGACAGCAGCCGGGCCCAGGCCTGGATCTGCTGTTTGGCCCATTGCAGCTACCCACGGACCGTTCTGTGAAAGAGCAATGGCATCTGGGCCCAGGCAGACCTCGTCCTCTGCCAGCTTGTCTCAAAAATGTTCGAATTCCCGGGGACTCAAGGGAAGTTGGGATGTGAGCCCCATTCCGTCCACGATAGGATTTCAGGGTGGTGGGAATTGCACTCGAGTTGTTCTGGAAAGAAATTGGCAGAAATACATCTCCCTGTGAAGTCTGAGGGAGGAGTCCAGCCCCTTCTGTGGCCTCGTTAGGTCCCTGCCCCAAGCAGAGAAGGAGCCCATTTTTAATTTCCCTTTAACCCAACACAGAAACACTGGTCTTTTCCAAGATGGCTACACAAACAAGCAAAAGAGAACCACAGATCTGTAGAGGACAAGGGGTTGGAAGCCATCTGCTCACAGAGCATGCTTTTAATTGGATCTTGGTTACTGTCCAGTTCAGTGATTCTCCACTGAGGCAATTTGGTGCCCTGCCCCCACCCCTCCGATATCTGGCAATGTCCTGAGACATTTTTGGTTGTCACAACTTGGGGAGGAAGATGCTACTCTAACTGGGTAGGTGGAGGCTGGGGATGCAGCTAAACATCCAACAAGGCACAAGACACCAAGGACATGCCTGGCCACAAATGTCCGTACTGTCAATGTTGAGAAAACCTGTTCTCATCCAGAAGGCTTCCCCGGAACCCCAGGCTGTGGGTGTGTGAGGTCCAAGTCTGTCCCCCTCACCATTGTTCTGCTTGCCTTCTCCCCTGCTCCACCCCTCGGCACCTCTGGCATCAGGTGGCAGCACCCCTCCGGGCATCACCGCACCAGCCGTGCCTAGCATCCCGTCCCCCATTGGGGTAAACGGCTTCACCGGCCTCCCTCCACAGGCCAATGGGCAGCCTGCTGCGGAAGCTGTGTTTGCCAATGGCATCCACCCATACCCAGGTAAGCACTTCGGGCAGCCCTTCCTTACCTATGGCAACACGCTGTCTGTCCAGTCTGTCCCGCCCTTGCTGTTACTGCAGCGCACGTGTGGCTCCTGCCTTCTGCTCGTTCCTTGGTGGAACCCCAGACGTGATCGGGGAGAACCAGTCTCCTGCCTTCCCGCAGGGAGCCTCTGGTGGGGGAGACCAAATCCCCCTCCTTGGGCAGGTGTCAGTCTGAAAGTTGAGAAAGAACCTGGGGCTCCCTCAGGGGAGAAAAGTGAATAGATGTAATTGTACAACCAGGTGGAAAGGCTAGTAACTGCAAATTAATTGAGTGAATTTGACTCATAATACATTAGGGGATAGAAGCTTAAAGAATAATTATATATAGTGTTAAGTAGGAAAAGACTCTTTTGGGAAAAAGGAGAGGAGCTATATAGAGTGGCATTCTGGCCAATACATACCAGTTCGGTCCCTTGGTGCACTCAAAACCCAGTCAGGGGGAAGCCAGGATGGCTCAGGGGACTAAGGGCTCATTTTGCAGCCCTGGGGAACAAGAATCAAATCCTGGCCCCAGCCCATGTGGACCCATATGCTGAACTGGGGAGTTTCTTCCCACATGGGAGGCCCCCAGCCCAGTTCCCATCCTGTGCGGCCCCCTCCTACCTGTGTGGAGCAAGACCATGTTGAAAACTGATGACGTACAGCTGAGGAGACTGCTCTGGGCCCTCCCTCTTCTCTCTGTCTCTGTCAAAAACAATAAAATAAACCTTTAAAAGAAAGGAAAAAAACAACAAAAAAACTCAGTCAGCATTTCGGACAGAGGGTCAGCACCCCGCCAGCTCCCAGGCTCTGCTTACATGAATTTTGGCACAGGAAGATCCAGGAGGCCCATTCCTGATTCACTTTGTTCCTCTCAAACTTAGCGGTTCTCCCATGGCGTGTGTGCCCAGTTAACTCGAAGCAGCTCCTCTCTCTAGTGTTGAGGATGAACTGACAGCGCAGGGAAGCTGCCCAAAGCCCTAGAGAAAACTAGCAAGGGGCAATGTATCAGAGATGTAATGAGTGCTGTCTGCCTTCTTAGAGGGCAGATGACGAGGGTACAGAGACCCCATAAGTGCAAGTAAGGGCACCGTCTTCACTGGATGAAAGGGGGTGGGTGGCAGAAGGAGGACAGGACATGGGCCTATCCCCTGGGAGCTGAAAGTCCAGTTAGGAACACAGTGGACATAGATGGAATACTGAAACAATAAGCAAAATGGAGTCTGATCAAGAGTGAATGTTCTCCGACTAGAGGCGCTAAATGAAGGGAGAGCTCTGTAGGCTAAAGAAGCTCAACAGAGCTGCCCTGCTAGGAGGCTCAGGTTGGACTTGAACAAATGGGTAGGAATGAACAGGAGCAGCTGTCCCAGAAGCCCAGAGGCAGGAGGGGGCCTGCCTGGCAGGGGCAGGGGGTGATGAGGAGGTGAGCCTCGTGGTGCTTCCCACTCAGGTTGTCCATCAGCACCTACTGTGGTTATGTACAACCACGGAAGCCCAGAGATTCTGATTCCCATGTCTGGGATGAGGCCCAGATACCCAAAGTGGACACAAGTCCCAGCAGCAGCAGAGTGCAGGGTCACTGTGCTAGAGAAAAACAAAGGAGAATGTCCTGACCTCAAACATGGAGTTGGCCTTGACCTGGTTCCCCTGCTTGCCCCTCAGCGCTCCCTCCGTGCCTAGAGAAGAGGCCCGAGAGGCCTAGAGAGAGAAGCAGCAGGGTCTGGAGTCTGCAGTGTTGTTTCAGGGTGAGGACACCTAGCTGGCAAGACAGGCAGAGCCGGGGCTTGGCAAGCTGCAGGCGGGAGAGAGCCCAGATCTCAGGTGCCTGGGCTCCTCCTGCCTCAGGCTCCGGGGCTGGGAGATGCAGTCCCCAGCACATCTGCGAGGTTTCACCTCCCCTCCCCACATGCCCGCAAGCCCATCTGGAGCTCTGGATTTTGACAAACCTGTTCCTTCCCCACCCGCACCAGCATCTGTGAGCTATGTACCTCGTGGAATTTGGAAATGTTTCTCTCCCCCATTTGTAACAATCTGCCACATCCCATAAACAATTCCCTGCCAGAGCAGGAGGGAGGGATGGAAGGAAGGAAAGGAGAAAAGTAGTACATTAAAAAAAATTAATTTCCCATTTTTAAATGCAGAGTTTGGAGCCACTGTAATGAGCGAGATCCTTCAAAATGTTCACTCTTTGGCAGTTACTAATGAGGTCATTAAGCTGAGAAGTAGAGAGGGGGTCTCTGAAATGCCTTTCTCCACTTCCGAGCCCCAGGTAGCTGCTCTGTTCTCCCCTCTTGCTCATCGCGATCATGTTGGAAGCACACAGTGTGGCCTTTACTGCCACAGAACACCCCTGAAGGGGTGACGCTCACACACGTGAAGGACCAGTCATTCACTCCTGTGTCACAGCATGTGCTGAGCACTTGCTATGACCCTGGCACTGTGCAGGGGGTGGGGGCTGTCACATAAGTAGGGCAGGTTTTGTTTTACACAGCGCACCAAACTGTGCCCCGAAGAGACACCTTTTCCTCATTTGTATGAAGGCACTATGTGGTTGAGCAGCTGGGGACACCCAGAGGATGGGCTGGACATGACTCTCCGTCTGGAGAGACGAGGCTGGTGGAGGGGTCAGGGAGAGGGGGCAGCAGCGGGGAGGAGGGGACCCACCCAGCAAACACCGCCCCACCTCAGCACCGGGAGCTGCTGGCTCCAGTCTCCAAGGTGCAGGCAATAGGGGGATAGGAAAGGGCCTATCCGAGACCGCGCGGGGCAGTGCCCTGGCCCAGCTCCCCCGCTGCCACCTGCACTGTGCCTAAGGATCTCTGCCCCAGGATGTCCCTTGGTTCCCCTGAGGCCCAGGTGCTGTTGTTCTAGTGGGTTGTTACCAAGGTTCAGGAACCAGAGCTCAAAGGCAAGCTTGGGAATTCTTCCTGGTCTGTAGACCCCAAAATTTGGCACTGCCAGTTAGCGTGGCTGGCCTAGGCCACCAGGCAGGTGTCTTCTCTCTGCCTCCCTGTGTGATCTGTACTGCCCCCCCCCCCCGCCCTCCAAAGCCAGCCCACTCCCGCATCGGTCATCGCTAGGTGTGGTCACCCAAGGTCATGCCCACTGTTGGCCCCTGCCCCGGGCTTCCCACAGCTTCTGCGGACAGCAGAGGCAGCACGTGAAGCAAGGCTTCCCCCAGCCCGCTGCCCCGAGGTGCTCGCTCACGTATCAGCACAGGGCAGTAGACGCCCCAGGCTCGCGAAGCCGGGTGGGAGGAAGGTCCTGGGCCCGCTGCTCTTCAGCGTCTGGCCTCACTCCCCTCCCAGCCCCGGGGCCAGTCCCTGCTGAGGGTGCCTTGGCCATGGCCTCCGAATGGAAGCCTCCGTGCCTTGTGCCAACTGCTGAGGAGTAAAGAAGGGGTCGCTCTGTTTGAACAGGTGTGGGTGGCCTGGGAGGGCAGAGTGGCAGGGTGAGGCCTCCTGGGCCCTTTCTTCCACCCGGCTGGGATTTGCCCTTGACTTCTGCTCGGGAAAAATGAGGATGAGACCACCCTCCTGAGCCTTTCAGCCCCTGGCCCACTTTCTGTCAGTCCTCTGGGGAAGAGGGAGCCCCAACAGGGCCCAGGCTCAGGGATCCTGTCTCGGATCAGACGCCACTGCGGCTGGGAAGGACGAGGCAGCCCCCTGTGGCCTCTGTGGGTGTGGTGGGGGAGGGGGCTGGTTTGGGTGGCATCACTGACCTCTGCCTTCTCGGCTCCTCTCCAGCTCAGAGCCCCACCGCCGCGGACCCCCTGCAGCAGGCCTACGCTGGAGTGCAGCAGTATGCAGGTCGTTAGTATCCGCGCGTCCCCACGGCCCTCCCCCAGCTCTGTCCCTCTCCCCACTGCTGCCCCCACCCCGGCCTGGGCCCAGCACTGTGTGTGCGGGGGTGGGGTGGGGGGGGTGGGGGTCCAGCATGGCTGCGATCCTCACTGGAAGGAAGGAGGGCTTACCGCTTCCCTCTCTGCTGGACCCCTAGCATTGAGGCAGAGCGTACTCACCGTGGCATGGGTGCCCCTGCAGGGGTGGGTGGCCAGAGCTTCAGACGAGTGGGTGAGCCAGGCCCTGGGCCGCCAGGGCCAGCTTGTCCGGGAGCACCAAGCTACACAGTGGCTCTGGAGGCGAAGCCGGGGCTGGGGTACTGCTCACCACAGCCCACACTCACTGGCCCGGGAAGCAAAGGTGCCTGGGTGTGAACGAAGCAGAGACCTCGGAAGGGACGCAGGTTCACCCCCTCGCCTCCCCTCCCGCCCAGGCATACACAGGCAGCAGGAGTGGGGCAGGAACAAGGGCGACAGGGACAAGGGAGGAGAGGCAGCCAGAGGTAGAAAAGACCAGGGGAGAGAAGAGGAAGCCCTGGGTGAGCAGATGGCCTCGGGTCACTGAATGGGAAGGGGACGAGCCACTGTAAGAACCCCAAGGCAAGCTGTCAATCATGCATCTCTCCCTCCCTGCCCTGGGCTGGGTCACGCACACATGCACACGCATGCACACGCATGCACACACACTTCTACTCAGCGCTCTGCTGCTGCTTCATTAGTGCTGATAGCTGGTTTTGTCTTAAGTGGCTGAGCTGAAAACGCACTTTTTGGCTGACCTGCTTCTCCTGCTCAACACTGAAATGTCTCTCTTTCTTCCTGTCCCTCGTCCTGTCTCTCCATGCCACTGTCATCGTCTGTCGCTCTGGCCTCTTCTCTTTGGCCCTCCAGCAGCCGCCTACCCTGCTGCCTATGGTCAGATAAGCCAGGCCTTTCCTCAGCCACCTCCGATGATTCCCCAGCAACAGAGAGAAGGTGAGTCTGCAAGCTGGGCTCCCCGGCCCCTCCCTGCCCCCTTCTCTCCCCAAAGAGACTGCCCTCCTGGGCCTCTGGCTGGGTGTTTTGTTGGAAAGATGACGTGTTTGTGTGTGGTGTTGAGGGCGAGGGAAGATGGCAGGATTGTGAGATGTGGCACTCTGCAATCCAAGCACGGAGGTGGGTAGCTTGTGGGCAGCTCTGCAAACCCCAGTGGTGGGAGGTTAGGATGGTGCGGCCCTGGATGGCGTGGGGTCCAAGTGTCCCCCTCCCCCAGTGGAGAGGAAGGGGAGGAGTTGGAAGTTCATGGCTGAGTGTGGGGGAAGTAGGGCAACCAGGTCATCATGAACAGAAGTTGTGCCCTCTGAGGGACCAGGAGAGACGGGTTGAGCTCCCAGGGCAGGAGTCCAGGGTAGGTGCGGGGATGGGAGTGCCCCCGTGCAGGCCTGATGGGAGAAGACCCTGGAGAGCCACACTCAGAGGGCTTGGTGCGAACAGGCTGGGCCAGGCAAAGCCAGTGGGCCCAGGCAGGCTGGGACTCAGACACCTGGTGTCTGCAGAGCCTAGTGACCTACGGGAGCTGGATAAACAAGTCCCCACTCGGGGATCCCATGGGCGTGAGAGAGCTCAGTTTGAAGGGGCATGAAAAGGGTCCCCCTGCCAGCAAGGCCACCACATCTGTCCCAGCAGCCCACCTGGTCTCTAGATGGCTGGCAGAGAGCCCCTGCCGCAGACTGCCGCAGGGCTGTGGGATCTAGGTTCATCCTGAGAGGGGGTTTGCTGGTCCAAATCCCTTTGGTCACACAGGCCCCTAACAGGCCCCAGCACCTGGACGCTGAGAGTGTGGGCTGGGAAGCAAACCCAGGTGGGTCTGATTTCCAGCTCCGCTGACTCCTCCCGTCAGACCTGGGGTCTTTTTCCCAAGCCTGAGTGACACCTGGGCCCACCATCGGTGGAGTAGGTGGAGGTGGTCCATCAGCCCTGCCCCTACTAGAGGGTCCCCTCACTGGGCGGTGGCCCAGGAGCCTGGCCCCTGCCCTCTGCCCACCCAGTCCAAGCCTTCTAGCACCACGTCAGTCAGATCAGAACTGCAAGGACTGGGGTCCTGGAGTCCCATTGGTGCCCGTCCCTGGTCCGGAACAAAGAGCTGTGCCCACAGGGGCCACTACTTTGTCACTGTCCCACTTTCAGGCTGACCTGCCCTCATCCTATAGTCAGTGCTCTGCATCACCCAGGGCTCTCTAAGCTCTGCTGTCCACACACGGTGCTCTGATCAGCACACAGCTGCCCCTGCCCTGCCCCCACCTCACACTTTGCACCCCCCCATGCATCTCGCTCCAAACTCCTCCGATCTTCTCTCCATCTCTGAGCAGCTTCAGTCCTGCTCCCTAGACCACACGCTGTGTGCCACTCACCACTGTAGTCTCCCCTCAGGCCAGGGGGGCTCCCCTTGTGGTCCCCGTTCTCCCTGACTTCAGTGCATAGAATGAGCCATCCCGGGGAGCAGGGCACGAGGAGGGATGAGATGTGAACCCAGGTACCTGTAGAGCCACGCTGTATGCGAGGGCATGCGAGGGGCGCTGGGGGTGGGGTGTTTGGGGAAGGCTTTGGGGGGCCTCTGAAGGCTGAGATCTTCAGCATATAGAGATGGGAGATGGGCATTCTAGATGGGGAAACAGCAGGAGCAAAGGCATGGGTGTTGCAAAGGATGAGATGAGCCCAGGGGTGCAGGGAGCCACACCACAGCCCTGTCCACATGAGGCATGGAGGAGAAAGAAAACTCTTCCTCTAGCCATGCCAGTGCTTGGCCTCTGTGCACTATGGTCACGTCCCCTTATGTAATGCCATTGAAATACCAGGACTCACTGGTTGCTGTGGAGGCTCCTCCTTTCAGCTCCTTGTCTTTGAGTTGAGCTAGAACACCAGCAGCTACCTGAATCCCCACAGGTAGTCCGCCTCCCACACGTGCCTCAGTTACTCTTAGGGTTGGCTCCGTTCCTGGCTCTGCCGGGGGCTGCTGAGGGGTTGGGGGTGGTCATTGTCTCTGGAGCTCCATTTCACCATTTCTCAGAAGGCTGGGTTGGACCAGATTGATCCCCAAAGTCCTGCCGTTATGCCATCTGGGTGCTCTATAATCTGCGTTAGGGGACGCAGTGAGGGCTCCGGGTCCGCCCCAGGAAGACGACTGTCAGGCTCCCCATTGAGGGGTGAGGGGCAGGGTGCTGGCCTGGGGCTGGGAGAGCTGTCCTTGTGGGGCTCAGCCACAGACCACGCTGATGGCACTGAGCCCACTGGCCTTGCCCTCACTGGCTCCTGGTCTCCTTAAGGTGAAGAGACAGACAGAGCATCCACATAAAGCAGCGAGCAGAACTTGAACTTGGACTGAGGGCCCCGAGTTCATGGCAGGTGTCAGCGTGGTGTGGAGTGGAGAAGGCAGCTCTGAAGAATGGGGTTGGGAGGAAGAGGGAAGACAAGTGCTGGGGAACTGGGTGGGTTGGACAGGAGCACAGGAGAAGGCGATGATTCCTCCCCTAGAAAGCGTCCTATCTGGCCAGAGAGAGGACCTCCCAGACATAAGGGAGGGTCTTAGACCACAGAGCACGGAGTGTGGACTTGGAGCACCAAAAGCAGAGGGCGGGGGAGTATCTGGGCGGGCATCCTAGAGGAAGTGCAGCTTAGATTAGGCCTTCAAGCTGATTCCTGCCCCAAGGGTCTTGCATCTAGCTGGGGACAGTCAAGGGGACAATTCACAGGGCGTTTGGTTAGAGGGGATGGGCTAGGGGGAGGGCCAGCAGGACCTATAGGGACCCTGGAAGTGGGTGAGGGAGCATGCTTGCGCCGGTTCAGGATGCGCCGTCAGCTGGCCGTCTGCCTGGGAGACAAGTCCAGGGAGTGAGCAGGTGCAGGGCCAGGACCAAGGGCCCAGGATCAGCATCCGAGAGGATGGCATCGGTGGTCAGAGGCGTCTATGGAGGGAAGAGAGAGGAAAGTGGGCGGGGAGAGGAGAGGAAGGAGGGAAGGGCAGAGACTCCAGAGCAAGCCCTGGGCCCCAGGACCGAGTTACCTGGCAGCCCTGTCCTTCCCGGAGAACCACGGGAGTTGGTTCTGGCCCGAAAAGCCACAGGCCAGTCTCTGCTGGTGCCTTCCAGCCTTCGCTTTTGAGCTCGTGCTTAGTGTCTGCGAGCCTCGGATCGGGACCTGGGTTCTCCCAAAGCTCTGACAAAGGCAGCTGCTTCCTCTGTGTAGCCTCCGTGGGTTGGGAACTCTGGAAATGACCGCACTGGAAGCGGTTGATTCAGACGTGGCTTACTGTGGTTCAGATGGCAGGAAATAGATGAAATATCTTGGAGAGATTTCCAATTCAAAGGGTTCACATCGAGCATTTGGGTTATTGAAAAAGAAAAAGTCAATCTTTAAACTATTTGGAAATTTCAGAAATCCGAAGGCCTCAACCGTGTTCATAGTCTCTGGCACATTGAGATTGAGGACAGATAGGCAGAGAGAGAGGAAAGCACACCCAGACTACAGAGGCAGATGGCCCGGACCCATAGCTTGGCTCCACCTCCGATTGGCTGTGTTACTTTTGACAGGTCTTAACCTCTCTGGGCCTCAGTTTCTTCATCTGCGAAATGGGGGTAACAAACTGCACAAGTGGCAGGGCGGCTGTTGGAATGAAATGGAGAGCCTTCCCTATCGTGAGGCTTGTGGGTCCCTTGGCTCATGGCGGAGCCTTGCTGTGACACCCTTCCTGCAGACCTCGCCCACTGGGGAAGCAGGATATAGATCTTGATTTCTGCCCTCAGGCCACGGCTGAGTTTGAGGTTTGGGGCAGGGGACAGTGGGGCCTTTGGAAACCAGAAGGGAAGGAGTGGCTGCAGGCCAGGGAGGAGGATGGGCTGAGCCGCCTCTCCAGGGGTGCGTGTGGGGGAGGGGAAGGGGAGCTTCTGCCCCCCCT